>CABHPP010110123.1:25572-36799 GCA_902168425.1 Peromyscus attwateri | reverse complement strand
TCTACCTTAACCTTTAAACTTTTAAGTGAGGGCAGGACCTGCTTCCTCGTATGTTTTGGTACACGAATTATATTGAAAATCTGAAGTCTGGAGCTCTTAGCTCAAGGACACCCTGAGGGAAATTCCATTGTGCTCAAAGTGGGCAAAAGAAGTAGGAGAAACATTAATAATCAGACTGACTAAAGCCAAATCGTTTACATCTGAGAAACTCTTTTCCTTTCTCCTTAAGAAAGGTAGCAGTTCCAGAAAGGACATGGAACCAAACTGTGTCATCATTTTTCTTCACAAATTAAATATGCATCTAGTTTGAAATATGACTAATAAAATGCTTGCAACTATTTGGAAAATGGTGATCTGAAGTCAATTTTTGAATACAGCTAAAAATCCTTTACAATTTTCTTCCCTGTATTTCAGAAAGAAGAATTAAATTCCCAACAAAAACTGTACAATGCGTCAGAAAAGTGACATTTTTTAATTTCCTCTGGCAAAGAAAGATCAAACCTGAGATGTCCTAGGACAAGGACTTCCTCTATGTGACCCATATTTCTTTTTTTTTTTTTTTTTTTTTTTGGTTTTTCGAGACAGGGTTTCTCTGTGTGGCTTTGCGCCTTTCCTGGAGCTCACTTGGTAGCCCAGGCTGGCCTCGAACTCACAGAGATCCGCCTGCCTCTGCCTCCCGAGTGCTGGGATTAAAGGCGTGCGCCACCAACGCCCGGCCCGACCCATATTTCTTTGAGACTATTAATATTTTATATTTAAAGGACCCTGCTAAAACCAGAATACACTCTATTATGACTTAGAATGACTTACACTAAATATGTTTAAATCATTGTAGTTGCAAAGGACCAAGACTCTTAGCTGGTGCTGTCACCAGCCATAGTTTTCAGATCTTTCTCTTAGTTTTCTTATGCAAAATATTCTTATGCAAAACATAGTATTCATTATTTAGTTAGGATTCTCTTTATTTATGACTTCTAAAGAAATATACCCACTTGATTTTAACAATAGGAAAAGATGAGTAAGAAGTAGTGATTACTTGGTAACTTAGTATAGTCAAATCTATAGAAAAGAAGCAGCCAACTGGTACATAGTTAGTAACTAATAACTGCTTTCAGAAGACAAAAGGGATTTAACAGGACTACACCATCCACTCTGAGTTATTCATCCGGTGAGTGAGATAACATTAATCCCTCAGACAACTAGAAAACTAGTAGAGGACAATAGTGTTTGTATCTAAAAACAAACTGTCATTTACTCTGGACCTCAAGAAAGTCATAGTAAAACTTGAACTATATATTTAAAGATAAACAGTCTGTTGAGGGCTGGAGAGAATTCTGTCAGTAAACTGCACAAACATGAAGATTTGGGGTCAAATCCCTAGTACTCCCCAAAATAACTGGGTCTGATAATGTATACCTATATTCCTATTGCTGGAGAGGCAGAAATAGATGATAATCTTGGGCTGTCTGCCAGGTATTCTTACTGAATCAGTGAGTTGTCCAAGTTCAGTGAGAGATCTTTTCTCAAAAATTATGGTCGTGATCAGTAGAGAAAGTCACCAGTAATTAATCTCTGGCCTCCATACACATATGCATACAAGTGCATGTGCACCTGCATACATGGGTTCACAAACATAAATACATGCATATAACACACACAGACAGACACACACATACAGAGAGAGACAGAGAGACAGAGAGAGACACACACACACACACACAGAGAAAGAGAGAGAGAGAGAGAGAGAGAGAGAGAGAGAGAGAGAGAGAGAGAAAGCTACAGTTAAATAACTGAGGAAGAACATAATATCTGAGATAGTATTTGAGGTATTTGTGCAATTTGTGGGAAAAACTGGGCAAGAGGGAATATCTCATGAAGTCCTACAAAGTAAACTTATGAGGGAGAACATCCATCTTTCAAAACACTAGTAATGAGCCACACCACGTGCAATATCTATCACTGTCCATGTCAAATCTCCACAATAGAATAATTACTTTAATAAAACAAGTTCATCTAACTTTCAAAAATTCTGTGTTAATCATCATTAACTGCATGAAGAAGCTTCTCTTATAAGGGTTGAGATATGTACTAATCTCTGGATATAGCAGTATGTCATAAGAGTTGTTTGTAATACTGTGTTAATTTAGCAGAATAATAGTAGTAGTTCTCTCCTAGTATCTATGATATGTCTAGCCATAGATTCTTGGCCCAATAATAGTGTCAGGTATGTTTCATGCTATGGAGAAGGACTTAAATCCAATCAGAAAGTTGTTGATTGCCTCAATGTTGTTCATGCTACAGTTGCATAAGTGGGCATGGCTTACTAGGCTAGTCATTACTGCAGTGAATAGGGCTCACAACTGGATAAGACTGATGATTATTCTTCTCCTGCAGTGGGCATACCAACTTCCAGTACTATGAAAGTTAGCCAGTTTGGGAGGAAGCTTTCAGGTGAGTACCCATTTGGTTTCTCCATGTTTTTCAAGTATATGGATCTTCAACAACAGTGATTTTTATTGTGCACTTACATTGATTGCACTCATAGGCTTTAAAGGAAGTAGGAAGTGAAAGTGTGAATACCATTGTTTGTCAAAATGGCATTCCTGTTTTCTTCCCAATGACAATCCAGACCCTTTAAAACTGCTCAACTTCCTTTCTAGCCTTAGGCAGAAGAATGCCAGTGCTAATAAATATACCTTTAAAGTCCTAAGAATAAAAAGTCAGCCTCTGATAGACTTTCACTTCTTACTTAAAAGTCAAGGAATCAGGTGGATTGTGAAGACAAAACTGTCAAACTTAACACTGGCTTTTCCCAGTAAAAGAGAAAGGTCACTGGGAAAGAATGCTTTTATTAAAATTGAAATCTAGGGCTCAAGGATCTAAATGTGGCACTAACCTTTTACAAAAATAACCATAGAAGAGTATGATGAGGCCCTCCTTCACATGTCCCTTTTCTACCATCGCCTCTGTAGTGAAAATGTCACATATGATATATGGGCATTAGCTCTTCTCTAAGGCTTAGGCCAGGAGAGATATAAGAAAATGACCAACATGAAAAATAAGACCTTTAATAATGTCCCGATTTCTTTTGGCATGAAAGTGGTTTTGTGCGTGAGAGGTTATATCAGTTTATAACTTAAAGTACTATAACCATTAGCAGCAATGTTGAGTGGTGTCACAGCCAGAGCTCAATCATGAGCACTTTCATCTATCCGGTGACCATGCTGTGTCCATATTAAAGTTACCCTGCTAGTGGTAGAGAAATGGATACAAGTGTACAAACTTTCACTGCATCACTGACTCAAATGTAGACAAAAAGTTTACTCATTACTTGCCATGATTTTCACCATGATTTCAAAGCTTTCTTTATGGACATTTATTTTCTAATTTATCTTTAAATTTGCACATTATTTACTTTATAATGATTCATATGCTGGACATGTCTTTGGTAGAAAAAACTATGACTAGTAACATTATTATAATTTGAAGTAACAGAAGTTCCAAGAAAAGAATGCACACCACTACACAGAATCACCAATATTTGATATAAGCCTTATGTCTGACTGATCAAAATTGGAATGTGGGAAAAAATACAGCTTTAGTTCAACCTGAAAGTGTTTCATGGTCACAGGATGGGTCACATTTGTCAGTCAGTTATAAGGATTTAGATAGAGGGTTGGAAGAGGGAGAGGGAGAGAAAAGAAGGGATTGGTAGACCAAGTGCATAATGAATGTCCCAGGAAGCAATTTAATCTGGAGAAGACATGGTATCACATCTTGAAATAGTAACTATATAATGAGCTCACAGAATGAGCATTTATTTAAAAAGAACTACAAACATAGTATGGACAGGAAGAGAAGAAATTAGAGAAGAGGAGATGGGTGGGGTGGGAAACAAAGAGAGAGAAGGAAGAAGTGAGGAGAAAATTTTATTCCTTATATATTTCAATATAAAAATCTTATGAAAGTAATGACTTCTCCTTTTGGAAAAATATGTACACATACACACATACACATATATAATATATATACATATACATAAACATAAATACATATACAGATACATATACACATATGCATGCATATATACACACATACATACATATATACATACCTATATATACACACATATATACACATATAAATGTGTACATAATACACACATTTTGAAGAGTGTCATATTTTAAATGCTGATTTTATTCACAATTTACCATCATTATTTTCAGTTTTCTTGTGCTAGTAGTTGAAATAAGGGCTTTGCACAAGATAGTGACACTTTTCTACTGAGCTACCCTTTCTCCAGTTTTCCAGGCCCTCAGGACGTTTTGAACACTTGTGGCATAGCAAGCCTTAAGGTGACAGTGCAGTGTCTTCTCCAGGATACCTAAAAGCAAAAACATGCAATGCTGAATTAGAAGGATGGGTCTGGAGTAGGAAAGAGAATGTGTGGCTTCAGGAATAAGAAACACTGAAAGCGTTATAGTCTGTGAGATGGTTTCTGCCTTAAGAGCATAGAAAGAATGAACAGTTGAGAATCTCAGTTGTCTACTTGGAAATTTATAAAATACAATTTATTTTGAAACAGCAGTATTGTATATATTTGGAATCTAATTTCAATTTTTAAAGGTACCTTGATGCTTTAAGCAATTTCAGCATAGTTCTTACCTTGCTCCTTTTCTCATTGAACTCTTCCCTCTCAACTATATGAGTAAAATATAAATATGTAGAAAACAGTAGAGTATTTCATATTTGAATTTTTAATAGTGAAACAGTGGAAATTCAAGCATCCATGATGAGTAAAAGACTATAAAATATCAACTATGGACTGGATGTGTGTCTCTCATGTTAGATCATGATTGATGGAGGTGACCTGAAAATAAAAGAGGAGGCCAATTTCTTCAGGAGCAGATTGTTCTTTAATCAGAACAATGAAGGGCAGCAGTCTCTCTGCAGGAGTGGAGACTGTGCACACATGGTGGAAGGGACTTCAGAGTTCTATAAGGTGAGAAAGGAATTGGGGAAGGCAGATTCCATCCGCAGGTCAGTTCCCTGCAATCTCAAAGTGGTAAATAGCAATGGAGGTTGGTAAGCTGATATCTTCAGAAGCATCCTGGATCCTAACCACTACTAGTAGTTAATCCTGGAAGTCAGCTTTACTGTCCAGAGTTTCTCAGCCCACCTGAGGCTCTCAGGTCATTAATGTTTAACTTTCCATTGCAAATTATATGTTGAAATCTTGACCTGAAGTGATAGTTTCTTTAGTAGGTAATGTGGTAATGAGAATGAAGGTCTTGTGACTGGAATTAATGAACTTAAAAGATGCAAGCCAGTGACCTTACTCTGTTTGTTGTCCAGCATATGATGATTCAAGCAGGAAAAGATCATCATCAAATTCGGAAATATATGTTACTAAACTGACCACTCAGGCACCTGAGACTCAGTGTTTCCAGTCTTCATAATTGGAGAATTTATTCTGTTTAAACCACCCAGCCCACTTCATATTTTGCTAAAACAGCCTGAGTTAAGACAACAGCTACTTCATTCTAAATAGTAGCATGTCTCATAATTTTTAGTGTAATGAAACTAGAGAGAAACTGTGGTATCTGTGTTATCCAAAGAAATAGATGGGAATAACTAAGAACAACCTTTTATTAAAGAAAAAAAATTCCCAAGATGCCTAAGAATCTAGTTTTCAACAGCACCCATGCTCTGTTCTACTTGATATTTTCTACTGTGTTGGTCGAGTACGTCACTAATACCGGCCTATATACAATGATAAGGGATTCAGATTCTATCTTCAGAAGATTGAGAGAAAAGTTATTGTGTGTGTGTGTGTGTGTGTGTGTGTGTGTGTGTGTGCAAGTGCATGAATCTTCTGACTGAATTAGTAATAATTCATAATTTAAAATATATTTCCTTTATTATCTGTATATACAACACAGTTCATAACCATCTAGAGCAATGTTCTATTTTCCTCAAAGAAAAATGAGCAGTGATGAGTATAAGCTCTGGTTCCCAAAAGGTACTCAGTAATTGTTTTATAAATAATAAAAACTAAACTGAAAATAACCATTGATAAAAATCAGTTTTTATTAACAGAAAACTTCAAAAGAAATGATAAAGGCCATCAAATGGACTCCTTTGATTTGCACTGGATAATCACAGCAAATAACATGCATAATTTAATAACACCCAAGTAGAGTGACATCAGCCAGAATGAAAATATTTACATGAAGTTAATCAATAAATTTTCCAAATTGGGCGGTTTTTTTTTTTACCCACACCCTCTCCCTTTCCCTTCAGGGGTGGCTTTTAAACAGTTGAAAGAGCATTTCCATTTCTCTCCATGGTCTGCTTTGCAGCTTCTAATTCCATGTTCTGTGATGAGACACATGACACTGCTGCTCTGTTCCTGGAACTACTCATTGGCTCTTAAACATGTTTTCTCTCTTCTTAGATCTGTGCTGTGGAACCTGTACATTTCTTAAAAGACTGAAGTTTGCCGTATTCCTGCTTGTACTTTGGTGACCCAGAACTTGTTTGCTAGGATGTATGTTTTCTTAGCCAATTCTGGGTTAATAATCTGTTGCTCATTCTTGGTGACCTTGACCATTGAGCTCGCCTAGTGGTACCAAAAGTTGATTGAAAGGTGTGTCAGTATACTGCTTTTCTCTACGGTATCATCGGCATGATCGCACTGCCTCGGATGCCCCTGTTTCCTAACATCATTTCCCTAAGATTTTTGTCTGTGCTAAGATATCTTGATTGCCCAATCTAGAATTACATACTTTGAATTGCTGAATCTCTTTTAATATGGACACAGTGATAGTATGGTCAATGTGATCTTATCAGATTAATAAATTCATTGCCCTCATACATGATTATTTGATAAAAGTGTAGGCACACTTAAATAGCTACTGAGCATTTTGTCATAAGTATATTTAATCAAATCATATCTGTATCAAATAATTATGAAGCATTTTATTTGAGAAGGAAAGTTAGAAGATAGTTCCTCATTCAATTCATTTAAAATTCCACTTTTTACAATGTTACTAAATATCCAGCAAAAAATTATCTGAGTCATGGTATAAAGATGTGACAACTATTCATACAATAGGCCAATAAGTTACTTATAATGGCAAAAATCACATTAGCTAATGCACTTAATGCTCTCTGCTCATTGATAGTAGACATTAATCTGAAAGCCGGTAATTTCTCCACTTACTTTCATTTTGATATAAATTTGTGTGAGCACAAGCAGTGCTTCAGCACAGTAATATTCCATGAGTTTTGTCAGTCACAATTGGAGGCTGTAGAAGAAAACTATGAATACTGTAATGTCACTGTTGGCACTGTTTCCCCTGAACTTTTGAAGAAGAATACTCACATTTACAATTCTCACTGGCTCCTTCTTATATACTAATAAAGGACATAGTAGGTAGTTACTCTTTAAGTAAAATAGTCTTGGTCTAAAGCACTAGACATTATCTTCACAGAGAACTTGAGGACTGAGAGAACAGCCCATCCACATTGGAATGATCACAATGACCTTCCTTGTAGAATGTTGTAAACAACAGGAATACAGATAATAAAAATAAAAGGTGAAAATAAGTACCTATGTACTTCAGAAATAACCCTTTTTTTTTCCAAAACAAATGCAAAATAACAAAGCCTTATAATTAATAAGAAATGAATAAAGCTAGGCCAAATATGGGAACCATTAAGTTATTGACTAAAATTTTATAACACTAAAACTTAATAATAACTACTGTAATGGAATTATATCACTAGTAATCCACTGAGCCTGCTTAATGAGCAAAGGAATTTATTTGGGGGTTAACTCACAAGACAGAATAAAGGAATTTGTCACAGAATCTTGGAAAGGTGAGACATGGTCCAATGTGGTTCTCTGGTGAGCTCTGCTCTGGTCTGTACCAGCATCCGAAACCATGAGGTAGTAAAGAGAACGAGCATACATGCATCCCAGGTCATGAGGTTTCCCCAGGGGCCATGCCCCAGGGGGATGTAACTCAAGGTCATAGGCAGGTATAACAGCTACCTGCTATCTCACTAGGGGCGGTGCATCAGGGCACGGCTTAAACAGCCACCCACTACATCACTGTGGGATGGTCTTTCTGTATGCTATGAATATGTATTACTCCCATTGGTTAATGAAGAAGCTTCTGTGGCCTATAGCAAGGCAGAATAGAGCCAGGTGGGGAATCCCAAAAAAGAGACAAGGAGAAGAAGGCAGAGTCAGAGGAGATGCTAAGTGCTACAGGGGGAGCAAGATGTGATGGAACACAGGTAACACCATGAAGCCACACAGCAAAACATAGATTAATAGAAATGGATTGAATTAAGTTGTAAGAGCTAGTTAATGATAAGCCTGAGCCATAGGCTAAACAGTTTGTAATTAATATAAGCCTCTGTGTGTTTACTTGGGACTGAGTGGCTGCGGAACACAGGGAAACTTCTGGCTACAAATAAGCAATGTGTTTGTAAGTCAAATATTAATAATTTAGTGTCTAAAGTATATACCTTCTAATGACTTCTGAAGCATAGTTGTTGAGCATAGTCTCTCTTTTCATAAAACAGTTACATAATTGTAATTGAATTAAATAAGTGAGCATACTCTAAAGCAAAAACTCTGTAAAATGAGCTATAGCCAACCAAGGTTGATGTCATGGGCTACATGGGAAAAAATGTCTGACTTATAAATAGATCTCACTGTTTTGAAGGGAAAAGAAAAGCTGTAGTGGAAACCAAATACATTCAGACTAGTGTTGGGTGAGAAATTTGAATCATCAACATTTCACACAATAAGCATTACTACACATCCCAAATGCTAAGGCTTGGCAGTTTGTTGGTGTCCTGGTCCAATGGCCTTAGTTGAAGAATTCTTTAATCAAGATGCTGTACAACAGTGGTTCTCAACCTGTGGGTCATGACTTGTAGTTAGACTTTTCTATCCCTTGGGGGTTTGCCACCCAGCTCCCAAATAAATACAAGAAGACTTATTCTTATTCAGGAATGCCTGGCTTTAGCTTGACTTATTTCTAGCCAACTTTTCTTATTTAAATTGTCCCATCTACATTTTGTCCCTGAGCTTTTGCCTTTATCTATTCTATATACCTTTCTTCCCTTCCTACTCTGTGGGTAGTTGTATGACTGGGTGGCTGGCCTCTGTCATCTTCCTCTCCTCCTTTTCTCACTCTACCTTCCTTTTGAGCATTGATTTCTCTTCCTATTTATTCTCTTTGCCTGGTACTCTCACCTGTCCCCCTCTCCTGCCTAGCTATTGGCTGTTCAGCTCTTTATTAGACCAATCAAGCATTTTAGATAGGCAAAGTAACACAGCTTTACAGAGTTAAACAAATGCAGCATAAAATAATGCAACACATGTTTGCATCATTAAACAAATATTCCACAGCGTAAATGAATGTAAAACATATTAAACTAATATTCCACAATGGCAACCCATACAGGGTTTGCATATAAGATAGTCTGTATATTAGAAATTTATATTATGATTTATAACAGTAGCAAAATTAGTTATAAGTACTAATAAAATAATTTTATGGTGGGGTCACCACAATATGAACTGTATTAAAAGGTCATATTAGGTAGGTTGAGAATCACTGCTTTAGAGGGATTTGGATCAGAAAGGCTCCCATATAAATACTAGTTCTGATACTTATCAATAAGAGAATTAGAGAAGAAACTCCATCTCTGTGAAACTTTAAGATCATATATATAAATTAGAATAAAGAATATCTTTCAGGGTTAATGGAGACCTTAAATCAACAGGTATAAAGGGTAGAGTAATGCTAATCATATAACTGATTAATGAACTTTGATTATTACACTTATTATATAGTATTAATTATACTAATTGTCATTGTACCCATATAGCAAAGAAATAGTTGCTATTATGAGTATTATCTTCATTCTACCAACTTGGAAGCTTACTTCAACTTATAGAAATAGGTAGGGCCTTTATGAATAGGGTTTCAATAAAGCAGTAAGCAAGATCAAGAACTGACAAATGTAATCTCATGAAATTAAAAAGCTTCTGCACAGCAAAGGAATCTCTCAATCAGGCATAGAAGGTATTTTAAGCAGAGCACAGCCTCTGACCCTCCAGGGAATCCTTATCTGAGTTCTGTCCAGTCCTTTCACGGATCCAGGAACTTATTTGATTGGAAAAGTGTAGGAATAAAGAAAAGGCAAGCATTTAGACATTCAGAAAAGCTGGGATCAGGTTGACTGCACTCTATGATGGAGAAGACACAGCATATCAGAAACTCAGAGTTTTTTTATATACAGTTGAAGTGCAAAGTGGGTGTTGTTGCAAACACCTGAATTAAGGAGGCAGAGTGATGATCAAGGAGGCAGATTTTACTAGTCTTAGAGCAATCGATGCAGAGAGAAATCTTCAGGTCATAAACATCTGAGAGAAGACAGTCATAGCAGACAATTTCTATTCAAACATTTGCACTTGATCCCCTGAGGAAGATTTTTGTCATCCCTCTGAGACTAACCTAGGGGTTAAGGACTTGTCAAATTTCTTATGAGTCTGAGGTTTTGTGGTCCTTGACATTGCTGTACCTATGTCAACAGCACACATTCACTGGGGACTTTGTTTATTTAGCACTTTTTTTCTGTGCTCTACACAGTCCTACTTCTAAGGAAGAGAAAAAGCCAAGGATCACTCACACCCCTCATTCTAATGTGACTCATTCCCTTCAACAGAACTGTGCTGGAGTCCATTATATACTTGAAATTCTCCGCTTGCTATAAGAAATAAAAAAACTCTAACTTCTATCCGTTGGTAATTACATTGTCATCTGTGTGAGTCTATGAGGAGAGTGTAGCTTGAGTTTTTCTGCCTGGCCCACAGTCAGGACAAACCTCTGTCACCTACCAGTCCCACAGCCGCTCAGACCCAACCAAGTAAACACAGAGACTGATATTGCTTACAAACTGTATGGCTGTGGCAGACTTCTTGCTAACTGTCCTTATATCTTAAATTAATCCATTTCTATAAATCTATACCTTGCCACATGGCTTGTGGCTTACCGGCATCTTTACATGCTGCTTGTCCTGGCAGCGGCTGGCTGGCAGTGACTCCTTCTGCCTTCCTGTTCTTTTTATTCTCTCTGTTAGTCCCGCCTATACTTCCTGCCTAGCCACTGGCCAATCAGTGTTTTATTAGCAACACATC
>CABHPP010110123.1:0-25472 GCA_902168425.1 Peromyscus attwateri | reverse complement strand
ACCTTGCCACATGGCTTGTGGCTTACCGGCATCTTTACATGCTGCTTGTCCTGGCAGCGGCTGGCTGGCAGTGACTCCTTCTGCCTTCCTGTTCTTTTTATTCTCTCTGTTAGTCCCGCCTATACTTCCTGCCTAGCCACTGGCCAATCAGTGTTTTATTAGCAACACATTTGCCATACAGAACATCCCACAGCAGGAGAGTGCTCAAACTGTGCTGTGGTTTGACTCTTGTGGTCTTCAAGCCTCTCTCCAACTTAAAATACCTAATGTATCTGACCATTCCATTCCTGCTCACAGGAAACAACAGTAAAATATCTGGAGAGTAGAGAGAATGGGGATTTCTTCATGTAAAGAGCCAGTGTGATTGTCTGATCAGATGATTCTGGCACACATCCAAAGAATTGCTCGTGAATTCCTTTGAAGAATGGTTAACAGAACAGAAAATCCTCTTGCTGTGTTTCTAAGAAGAAAAGAGAAATGCTAAAAGTTTTAGTTATTAGGATCTATTGTTAAAACATTGAATCCAGATAAAATATTAAATAAAACAGTGATTTGTCATATTAAAATTATACCCAATTTTTAAATCTCAATTTTCAAACTTCCTATACAGTACTACTTTTCTTTAAAGACAAGCTTTATTGATGCAGAATTCCCATGTTTAAAAGGACATAATTTTGTTTTTTCACTCATTGCTTAAAAATTTCATACATAAATATGTGTTTTGATCAGACCAACTCTCCTTCTTTGTCTTCCAGCTCCTTCCTTCTCTCTCACTACCACTTTCCCCTCCCATCTTCATGTGCTCTTTTATCCTGCCAACTCACTGAACTCTCTCAGTGTTGCCTGTGTGTACATGGGTGTGAGACCCTGTCCTGGAGCATGGGTAGCCTCTCAGGGAATGCATCCTTGAAGAAATTCACTTTCCACATCTTCTGACATCGACTATTGTCAATAGCTCCTCAACTGTAGTGAAGCTTCATGAGATCCTCTCCATCCATGCTGGAATTTTAGCAGGCTCGATCTTGTTTAGAGCTTGAGCACGTAGTCACACCCACTGTGAGCTCCTTTGTGCAATGGCCTTGTCAGGTCTGGAAAAATTCTGTTTCACTCCACAAATCCACTACCTCAAGCTCTTACAATCTTTTTGCTCCTCTTCTTCAGTGATCTCTTGTTTCTAGAAGGAAGTTTAATGTAGTTGCTTTAATTAGACCTGAGAATTCCACACTTTCTTGTTCTTTGTTTGGTGGCCAATTGGCCTTTGTATTAATTATAACATACTGTAAAAAGAAACTTCTCTGGTCATCATTGAGAGATACACTAATCTGTGGGTACCACAAGCTCTAATTTTGTTTATATAATCACAGAAATGTATAATAATTACCAAAATTCATTTTAGAATATTTCCTATGAACAAAAATAAATGATCACATAACAGTCAATTTTAACTTTTTTCATACCAATGCCCCAAACTTCAACAACCATTAATCTAGTTTCTTTTTCTGTAATTTGTTCACAGAGACATTTCAGATCTGCTGTGGAACATCCATGCCTTGCCTATTTCATATAGGGTAGTGAGTTCATTTTGAGCATATTATTCTGCTCAAGGTATCACACACACACACACACACACACACACACACACACATACACACACACAAACCCATATAGCAGACATGTATTTTATCAAATTTCAGAGGCAAGAAGCCCCCTACTTTTCTGGTAAACCTGATTTCTGGTTAAAATCTGCCTTTCATGCTTACAGAGGCTTGTTTTTGCATTGTGCCCTCCATGTCCTTGTCTTTGAGGGCATACTACTGGTGTCATTTTCCCTCTATTTATTTATTTAGTGCGTATGTGCTCGTGTGTTTGTTTGTTCATGTGTGTATGAAAGTTTGTGAACCTGTGTGAACATACATGTAGAGCCTAAAGAGCATTGCCTGGTGTTTTCCTCACCTACTTTTTGAATCAGTTTCTCAGTGATTCTGGAGCTCACTGCTTCACATAGACTGTGAAGGTTTGGTCAGTGAGTTCTTAGGATCTATCTGTCTCCCTATGTCTCATAAGCCCCCAAAAATGATAAAAACAATGCACACTGCCCACTGGACATTTACTTGGATGCTGAGGATACAAACTCAGGTCCTCATGTTTGTGGGGTAAGCACATTCATAGACTGAATCACAGATAATCCCCCTTTTCCATTATTATAAAGAAGCCAGAGGTATGAAATAAAGGCTCCCTTTCTGACGACCTCTTTTAATCTTTACATTACATGTGCTATCTCCATGCATAGTCACACTGAAGGATTAGGTTTCCACACAAAAATATTTAGAAAGGTACAATTCAAACCAGAACATGAAGTCACCAAATGATTTTATGTTTCAGTGTCCTAATGTAATTTTAGTTACCTAAAAAAATATATAATGTATAACTCTCATTTACGATAATAATAGCTATGACATGGTGTTTGCATTAGTGGTTGAAATCTATCTTTTTGTCAATGATCACAACTATGTTAACTGTGTGGGCCCAATGGGTTTGGCACTTCGTTTTTCTCCATTCGTTCTTTTTCTTCTCATTACCTCTACCCAGTTGTAACCACCAACTCTATGTTCTACTACCTCTGACTCTTGCCCCTTCTTTTTACTAACCATTCATTGTGTATATTTTAGCTCCTAGTTTTCATAAATCTTTTCTCAAACAAGGCAAAGCTTCATAAGGAAGAAATTAAGTAAGAAGGAGTGTGTACTGCCAGAGAACCTGAGTCTTTTCAGAGACACAATCTGAATTCATTACAAGCATACTCACTGCGTGCCCACACCTGTGGTCTTAGTTTACTGCTTTCACTCTTTATAGCAAAAACAATTTGGGGGACTTTTATTTGCAAATATCAAAATAATCACACTAGTCCTAACAAGAAGGAACTGTATTATAATGTCTTATTTTTGGCAGTACCAAATATGTTCTATTTTCAAACTGAATTTGAAGTAATTTGAGGAAAGAAACAAGGCAGATAGCATTCCCATTTGGTTTGATTTGGCTGATACCACCACTGTGTTAAAAAGTTTCACAGATTCGGGAGGAAGACAGTGATGATAAGAATTTAAAACTCTCTTCCTCGTAACTTCATTAAATATCTTTAGGACTGTAGTGGAAAGAAAGAAAGCACAAATAAAAAGAGATTTTTCTAATGAAATGTGGAGCCCAACAATAGTCTTTCAAATACAACTAATATCTACACAGAGACTAACAGGGTAATTAGAGTGGCTGAGGAAATATAAGGTCTGGATGAAAATATAAGGATGATCAAATATAAGAGCAGCATGAGAATAGCATTTGATTGGGCTTCACTTACTGAGGTAACCCTTGAGTATCTTAACAATCACGGAACTTACACAAGGGAAGAATTTTGTTTGGCTAATTGTTAACCTCTTGTATTTGCTTAAAAATAAAATTAGCATAATGTTTCATTGAGGATAAATTTAACTTTTTTTTTCAATAAAACACGTAATACACATTAATGCAGGGTAAAATAAAGGGAAAGAGAAAATCGTGCAATGTTCTTTCTAGGCTACTAATGCAATTAAGAAAATTTCTGGATGCTAACTGTGGGTTTTAACTACAGATTTTATCAATCAGATTAATATATGGTACTCACTTGTAGAGCATTATAATTTGGTAGGAAGTAAGGTATACTGTAAGAAGAAGTTGAAATGGAAGCCTTGAGGTCTAACTTATTGCTGTGCAATCTTGGAGATTTAATTTATGAATGAAAAAAATAAAAAGGAAAGGAAATGAAAAGAAGGGAACATGACTGGTTCTGGGTTTTGGCACCCACTAAATGAAAAGAAAAAATAAAAAAGAAAGGAAAGGAACATGATTCTTCCTAGGTATGGTGGAGGAGAAAGTTTATTGTAGATATATTGGAGAGCATAACCAGAGGCAGAGACCTCTGGAAGATTCCAGAATGGACATAACTAGACTGAACTGGCCCATTTTGGGAGAGGAAGGAGGGGAAGGAAAAGTCAAGAGAGAGGAACAAGATACAGCATGGAGGAGGCCCAAAGGTACAAAGAGGGTGGATAACCAAAAATTTCTGGATTACATAGGGAAATGTGGCTGAGAGAAGGGTAGTCCACTGGCAGGGCTGGAGAAGTTTAGGGTAGCAGACAGGGTGTGCTACCCAGGAGGGCCCTGAAACAAACAGAGACTAAAGGATTGTAGGGAGAACCTGGCAGCAACTTCACTTAGATATGTTAAATAGGCACTTGTGCCCTTTTTCCCAGGTTTGAGTTCTATCAATTTAATTGTCCTTAACCTTGAGAACATTTCTCACATATCTGAGCCATTTTTTTTAACAGTCAGATGACAGAGTAATAAAAGGGAAACAAGAATTATTATATACTAGAAGATGCTGCTTTAACTATTTCTTTATTATTAAGAACAACTAAGTTCTTATTCAATATTTTTGCATTGTCCTGATTCAATTAACACTTTTAATATCTTGTTGTGAGGTTCTTTCCTCCAAATTGGAACATTCTCTCTTGGAAGAAAAAGAAAGGACTCTACAACTCAGGAAGTAAGTGAGACATATAAGACCAAAGATGAAAATAAAATTTACTTGGTCAAAGAGCTCCTGAGAGTGACAAAATTCACAAGGTTCTCTCCAAATGTATGTAAGCCCCAACAGTTGCCTGGGAAACGAGACTCTGACACATTGATTTGGTGACAGTTATGCAGAGGGGAGCCCTAGGGTTACAGCCATTGTCGGTTTCCTCTCATTCTGAGCTGGGCTTTTCAGCAATGCTGTTTTTGAGTCACCCTGCTCCTGTAAAAACAAACCAAAAAACCCTCAAAGTATTGGCATTATAAACAGATATGCTGATCAATGGAATCCAATTGAAGACCCAGCCATAAATTTGCACACCTATGGACACCTGATTTTTGATAAAGAAGCCAGAAATACACACTGGAAAAAAGAAAAGAAATCTTCAACAAATGTTGCTGATCAATCTAAATGTCTGCATGTAGAAGAATGCAAATTCATCCCTATTTATCACCAGGCATAAAGCTCAAGTCCAAGTATATCAAAGACCTCAACCTAAAAACAATCACTAAACCTGATAGAAGAAAACATGAGAAGGGCTTTAAAAGCATTGGCACAGGAGAGAGAATTTTCTGAACATCACACTGATAGCACAGGCACTAAGATCAACAACTAATAAATGAAACCTCATGCAATCAAGTATCTTGTGTAAGGCAAAGGACACTGTCAATTACACAAAGAGGCAGCCTACAGAATGAGAAAGGATTTTTCCTAATTATGCATCAAATAGACTAATATCTAAAATATGCAAAGAAATTAAGAAATTAGATATAGTAAACTAAATGATGCAGTTAACTAATGGGGTACATATTTAAACAGAATTCTCAATTGAGGAATCTCAAATGGCTGTGAAACACTTAAATAAATGTTCAACATCTTTAGTCATTGTCAATCAAATCTACTTTGAGATTTTATCTCACTCCTGTCAGAATGGCTAAGATCAATAACACCAGTGACACCTTCTGCTGGTGAGGATGTAGAATAAGGCAAAAGCACTTGCATTGCATGTGGGAATGCAAACTTACACAGCCACTATGGGAATCAATAAGGCTAGAGGCAGCCAATGCCAGACACTGCCTTGATGACCAGGAACAGAAAGCTAGATAGCCCAGAGACCAATTAAAGAAAAAAATCAATAAAATGATTCCTAAAGATATACTTATATGCTCATATATTGTTGCCTAGCCCAATAGACATCAGAGAGGCTTTTAATGGCAGCTGATGGGAGTGGATGTAGAGACTCTCAGCCAAACATTAGGTGGAGAGAGAGCTCAAATTGGACATATCCATGGGGTCCCTCCCCTGGAGCTCCAGGAACCCCATGGAAGAAGAAGAAAAAGAAGCGTAGGAGCCAGAGGGGTTCAGGCCACCAGGAGAACACAGCCCAAAGACATCAACTAACTAGGGCTCATAGAGACTGACAGAGAATGAAGTTACTATCACAAAGCCTGTATGGGCTTGTGCTAGGTCCTCTACATGCATGTTATGGTTGTTAGCTTGGTGTTTTTCCTAACAGTGGGAGTAGAGATCTTTCTGACTTTTCACCTACTCTTGGGACTGTTTTCCTCCTAGTGGGTTGCCTTGCCAAGCCTTGATATGAGGGTTTGTATCTAGGCTTATTGTATCTTGTTATGTCCTGTTCGGTGGATATCCCTGGGATGCCTTTTCTTTCCTGAAGCTTAGGAGCAGTGTATCTGGGGGAGAGGGGAGGTATGTGGGGAGAAATGGTAAGAGTGGAAGGAGGAGGAATTGTGGTCACAATGTGCTGAAAGCAATAAATAAATAAATAAATAAATAAATAAATAAATAAATAAATAAATAAAACAATTATCTTCTAATTCTAATCTAAGATGTTACTTGACTTCTTTAATAGAAGGATGTCTTTTATCAATGAGTTCTCTGAATCTATTTTGTGATTTTTATTTTCTTTGCCCCAATGCAATGTTAGCTTTTTAGCTAGAGGGTATCAAGGCATTTCACACTGTGTGTAGCAACAGGACAGAACTCATGAAGTGACAGAAAGACTAGAAAAAACTGCTGGTTGTTTTCTTGAGCACTTCTTGGGGCTTCTCAACAGTGGCACAATTCATCCTGGCTAAGCAATCTTTTGTTGTACTAAACTGTGTGTGCTCACTATGAGCACAAACTTTCTCATATGACTACAAGTGCTTTGGCTTGGAAGAGGCTGAAACACCAAATACATTTAATGCTAATAGAAAATTTATTGATACCAAACAAAGCAAAACAAAATTAATTCAGAGCAGATCTGCTCATTCCTTTAATATACTCTTGGGGTTTTTCTTCTAGATGATATAAGTTCTGTTTCCAAATGTTAGCCTGAGCTTCCCTTTCTCT
Source organism: Peromyscus attwateri (assembly GCA_902168425.1). NCBI lineage: Eukaryota > Metazoa > Chordata > Mammalia > Rodentia > Cricetidae > Peromyscus > Peromyscus attwateri. The sequence continues at coordinate 18,514 of CABHPP010110123.1, read as the reverse complement.
CCATGATATGGGATAACAATGCCAAGAGTAATGCTAGAACTGCAGAATGTCATGTGTATATAGATGCAGCATCTACTGGTGCTTTTGTATTTTGGCTCATGGAACATGCATTTATAATTTGATAGCATATTTGAACTTAAAGAAGAAAGGCACTTTAGTTTAATAATAATTGACATACCATATTTGCCTGTCCATCCTGAGGGCCAAGGCCTCCACAGGATGACTGCATAGTACAACTTCTGCATATAAATCATATCCTACCACCTGTTATTTAATAGCTAGCAGTGCTGAATCAATATGAGTAAGACTCTGGAAGATTGTTCCCTATACCCCTGAGTGTTCCCTGTAGAGGTAATTGTCTAGAAAATAAATGTGTTGGGCAAAGAACAAGATGCTATAGACCCAGAAACATCCTTTAATGTCTCAAAAGTGAACTTTCAATTGCACTGATAACATTTGCTTCTTCATTCTTTAGAACTATTATGGTAAATTTTCATCACAATCAAGTGGGTTTACATAATTTGTTTCAATTAAAGAACATATTAATACCCATGGGGCTTCAATAATGATCTATTGTAGCTATTAACTACTTAGATACTCCTTTTCCTTTTTCAACAGGTGCTTTCATATTCAAGTCCTAAATCTGATACAGAGAAAAACACTTGCAAAACACATTGCTAAGAGGCTTACAAAATCCAGCTTTAACATTTCATTGAGGCATTAAAATAAAGGAGCAAAGAACCAGATATTTTGATAAGATCCATAATGGTAAACACTTTACTATTTCATGAAATACACTTTTCTATTAAAGCTATTTTAAAAGCACACAGCCTGTTCTGTACAGATGTTGTGCTTAATAAAGCTAATGCTTCAAGCAAAAAGGATATGATAGAATAAATGGAATTTACCACAAATGTATGAAATGGCTCCAGTGAGAAAAAAAAAAAAAAACCACTGGCGCCATTAAAAAATACACTGAAAATTCTTAATGATAAGACCCCAAATCTTGATTTTAGTAGTAATTGCTAATTAACTTCAACATCAGTTGTATGTGCTGGCTTGGTACCAATTTTAAAGAAAACCCTTCTTTCTAATATATCCTGCTTTTCTTCATCTTAGAAATATAAGTTATTCAATATGTAACTTATCTGAAAATTAAATTAAGAAGTCTAGAAATTTATGGTCACTTATTCATTGATAAATTTCTCAAATGCTGACCTTGCCAAGGTAGGCTACATTAATTGTGTTTCATATTGCTTGAACAAAATGCCTGACAAAGGAGGATAGGGTTTGTTATAGCTCACAATTTGGTAGTACAGTCCATTAAGGAAGGGAATCCGTGGTAGAAACTTGAGGCAGCTGGTCACATTGACCCATAGTCATGATAGAGAGAAAGAAGAATGCTAGTATGCAGCTCACTTTTTCGTTTTGTTTAGTTGGGGACACTAACACATACAACAGTCCTAGTCACTTTTAGGATATGTCTTCTCACCTGAATTAACCTAATCTGGACAATCTCCCAGAGGCAAGCTCATAGATGTTTCTAGATCACCTAGATGATTCAAGATCCTGTCAAGCTGACAATCACTGCTAATCATTACATAGTGTGGGATGATTCTAAAATCCCCTTTACTTTTGATATGCAACTATTTCCACATGCTTAATTTACAAAGATTTGTAACTGTTGTACTCATACATGTAATAAATAATTCTGTTCAAAATGACTTTCCCAGATGAATTAAAATATGTTCCCAGGCCGAGTCTACAATTTCACAAGCAGAGATTGAGAGATACTGTAATGAGGGGAAGAAGTAGTATGACCTAGTACAACAGATCCCAAGAATCATTCCAATGCATCTTGATCTATACTCAGGCTGAGATGGGTTTGCTAAACCATGCTGCAGCCGAAACTCTGGCAATCTAATCAATGCATAAAATTTAAACATGTGATTAAACAATTATATGAAAGCTTAAGAAATGAAAGAAGCAAAGGAGGAGTGGAAGAAGGTGATTGGAAGACAGAAGTTTCACTCTCAGAAGCAAAGGGGCCAGTAGCTCCTGGTGACAGGGTCCCTCCTGATATCTAGAAATCCATGAAGTCAAACTAAGTCAGAGAAGGTAGGAGAAGGGGCAGGTCACCTTCATTATTCTGAGTGGATGTTGAGATCATTTATAGAGAAATAATTGGGCTAAAGCTTACAGAACACTTCTCAGAGACAGACCTAGGATCTTTCATAAGTCACAACAAGGAGTGTCATTTTAGTATAAGATTGATCTCTATGAGAAAGATGATAGACACAAAGCCATTTTATTTAAAGACTGAGTAATGATTCCTAATGATAGCTGTATCAAGTTCTGATGTAGCTTTACTCATAGATCTGTGACTTGTCATCAGAGAGGCTTTCTCTGGCAGCAGATGGAAGTGGGTGAAGAGACCCACAGCCAGACATTATGCAAGGAGAGATTCTAAACTGGAGGACTCCATAGGGTCCCACCCCTTGGAGACTGAAGTGACCAGCATGGGGACTGCATGAGTTTGTACATATAGGCTATATATATACATATATACATATGTGTATACACACACACACACACACGTACACACACACACACACACATATATGTATGTATGTATGTATGTATGTATGTATGTATGTATGTATGTTATGGCTGTCGTCTTGATGCTTTGTGGGAATCCTAACAGAGGGAGTGCATGTTCCTCTGACTCTTCAGCCTACTCTTGGGACTCTTCCCCTATTTATTTGCATTGACCAGCCTTGATAAGGAGGCTTTTGCATTGTCTTATTGCATCTTCTTTTGTCCTGTTTGGCTGTTGTCTCTTGGAGGCCTGCTCTTTTCTGAAGAGGAAACAAGGGTTGTATCTAGGGGAGAAGGGAATTGGGGGGTGGGAAGCTGGGGAGAGTGGAAGGAGGAAAACCGGTGGTTGAGATGTATTGTATGAGAGATGAATCTATTTCAATAAAAAGAATAAAAGACTTGGGTGTTTAAGAAAAATGTAAAGAATGGGAATTTAGACTGAACTCAGAAGCAAGAGCAGAGTTTATTATACTTGAGAGTTAGTATATTGAGATATGATGACATTGTGGACATAGATGCAAAATAGTGCAGATTGCATGCTTTCAGGAGTGTAAAAGAGGAAATTAGCTCTTTTCTCTAGATAAGCTGCTTTTGAAAATACCGGGTCTATTGGCTGTTTTTGTTTGTTTGTTTGTTTGTTTGTTTGTTTTTTACCTAGTGGGTATCTGGGGTCAGCTTCATTCAGCTGCTTTTTCTTCTTCACATTTCAAATAGGGACTTTCTGGATTGTGAGCTCAGCTCTGGGCCTTGGCTGAAGCATAGGTGAGTGACTATGGGGGAGCAGGGAGTTGGTCTCTGCAAGTGTCATGATTTGCAGGAAATAATTCATCAAAGAATAAAATATCAGTTCAGCCTGACTTAGTCTGGATCAACTGTTTGGAGTTTGATGACAGTCGGTTTATTGCCAGCATATTTAAAGACAGTACACTTGGGGGAAAAAAAGTTTCCTGGTGTTTTACAATCCTTGGTGCTCAAGGAGGCATAATTATATTGAAACCCAATTCACAGTACTTGTCATTTCTTCTAAGAAGATTGGTTCTAGAGATAGGCTATCTGTATTAGCTTAAGGGCCTAGGAAAGAATTTCCTGTGGTCCTGATCATCCAGATAGCAATAGAGGTCACTTGTGCTACTAGCCACCTCTGGTCCTAGATGTGGGAGCTTGGAAGAGTCCCAGGCTATACAGATAATGTAAGAGTAATTTAGATTACTAGCTACCTCCAGTCCTGGTTGTGAGAACTTGATATAGCTTGATCCAACAGATAATGCAGATCACTAGGCTGTTAATTTCTTCCAATTTCCAGTCTTCTGGATATAAGAACACGTTTTTATAACCTTTTTTTTTGAGAGGATATCCTGCTTGCTTACCATTCCTGGTTTTCCTGGAGATCTGTGGTCACAAGGCCCTTCATGCTCTAACAACTGCCATTCTCCTTTATTTTAGACTTTTTATATATGAAGGATAAGGTGTTATGCCCAGATCACAGGGACCCCCAAAAGACCACCATGGAGACCGAATCTCATATGTAAAAGCAAAGAGCCTTTATTTTCAAGCTCACAGCTCGGACTCCTGTCGATGCAGTGAGCCCAGAGCCTGGGCATAGTGGGGTTTTTATCATAGCAGAGGTTGGGGTGAGGGGATTTCCAGGATTCAGGACCCTGACTGGCTGACATTTGTCTAGAGGTATAGGGGATGTTTGGAACGTCAGGTATTTCCTTTCCTGGGTCTAAGCCTATCATGGCAGCTGTGGGGTCAAGCAGTTTTGGGCCTTTCAAAAAAGGACTGCTGTTTTTTTTTATTTTATTTTATTTCTAGCTACCTTCTGTGGTGTAGAGTACAGAATTTTCCTAAAAAGCAGAAGCATTTATTTGTCTGTCATTGGTGTTCTATCAAGGGTGTCTAGACACGGGCTTCTATCTCCAGTAAATGTTACCTAACAGCTCTATTGATTTTAAGTATGCCTCAAACCAATATGTAACAGGTACAAAGCCAAGAGAGAGAAATTTTACCATCATATAACAAAAATAAAGAGTATACAAATCTGTGTTGAATGTATACAAATCTGTGTTGTCACATTGCTCTTATTAGACTAGGAATCTTCAACACAGGTAAACAGAGGCCAGGTGACACCAGTCCTAGAGAGTTTAGGAACTAACTATAAAGGCATAATTGTGGAGTCACAAAACCTATTCCTCCACTCTTGTTGTTTATATATTTTAGATGAGCCATCCCAAATAACATACTTGCAAGGGTTGTAAAAACAATTACTTGTAGTCTCTATGGAAATGCTATCTGGTGTTAGAATAGTTTTACAGGAACATAGTCATAATCATCTAATACTTTCTTGCTTCCATGTCACACTGGCAACATAAAGTAGCTATAAAGACTCTGTGCTGCCTAAAATACTGACTTTCTGTGCTATTACATAAAGGTTGGTGACCCTGCTCTAGATTATAGTCTTGTTGATGTAACCGAAAGCTCCCAAAAGCCAAGCAAGATTTTATGATGCAAGGTCATAAGCTTATGATCCTTAAAACTATGGGTTCCTTCTTAAGGATTATATCAGGAGTCTCTACAGAAACAGAAGAGAAATTTAGGAAGTATGTCTGCTTCGCTCTCAGGGTGTCAGGAAGCTTTCACCCTTATCTTACAGTTTTTGTGAAAATTTGCCTGGAGTTCTGACAAGACTTTGTGGTTACTTCTCTACTATCTTAGGAGCCTGTTTGTAAGCAATGTTGACCCAATTTGGAAATTAGGTTATTCCCCCCTTGTTCACATCATATGGGACAGTCTCTTATTGGTAGGATTGTCTTCTCTCACAGACAGAACTTGATCTAGAGCAGACTTTTCTTGCAGCTTTGGAGTGTCAGGCAGGATTTTGCATTTTCAGCCTGTGCTTGCATGATGCTTAAGGTGATGCTTTGAAATTACCTTTCCAGTTAGAAAACACCAATAGGAAGCACAATCTTAAACTTATAAAAATAACATAGTTTAGCTTTCAAAATTCCATTTCCATTGTCAGTCACTTGCAATTTAAAATTCCTACTTTTTTCTGAAACAGCCAAGGACAATGCATACCTGTCTTTTTTCTTGTTTCTGACGAGGTCCTGATTCCTAGACACAAGGACTACACTTACATGCGACTGTGTTGTTCAGGAAAAAAAAATTGATTTATAAAAGAGCTAATAAACTGGTCTGGAAAACAGTGTAAAAATCCACAGTAGATGGTACAACTTGCTGTTAGTTCAAAAAGAAAAAGAGTGGCAGGCAGCTGGTGATAATAGTTGCAAGGAAACTTCGGGGAGATTTAAGAGGTTAAGGAAACAGCTGTGCGTGAAGCTGAATGACAGTTGACCTCCTGCTTGTTGAAAGAAATCAGCATGAAAGAGAACTGAAGAATGGTTTAATTCCCCTCTATGTTCTTCAAACTGCTAGTGGCTTATTATTATGAGAGCCCTGGGACCAACATTCAATGACCATTTATCCAGACAGTTAAGGGTTTAAATTAAACAGCATTACTCCTCTGGGTGAAGGACTTGAGGGTAGGTAGGGAACAGATAGCTCTACAGGCAGCTCCCACCAGGATTAGTCCTGGAGAGACGGCTGGCCCTCTGTTCAGAAGTGACCTGTCTTCGCTTACATATAGGGATGTGTGGCTTAGAAACAGGGATTGCTTTTAGGGATTTCTACATTCTCCCATTCCTCATGGTCATCTAAATAAATATACACTAAATTAAAGTACCACAAAAGCACAGTCATAATGTCCACAACAATACAATATCTTTACTTATGTCTGCCAAAAGTAAACGGTCAGTCTCTAGTGTTTCTTGCAGACATGATTTTCTTTCTACTTTTAGGAGAGGGTTTCCCAGTTTTTCACGGTTTGCATAAAACAACAAAGTGCTGAGATCTGAACAGCTCTGCCATCTTCATTTCCTTAACCCAATTAACGAGTCAAACTTCAGACAGCAGATGGTGCTATTATTTCAAAGACCATGCAGTCCTGTGGATTTCCAGATTCTTATGAGACAACAGGAAACAAGTAACCAAAGAGTGAAAACTTAACTGTCCTAATTTTATGACTTACAAAGGTTATGAATAAGAGCAGGGTTCTTTTTTTTTTTTGGTTTTGTTTGCTTGTTTGTTTGTTTGTATTTTTTGTTTGTTTGTTTTTGAAGTGACTCATTTTGTCCCTTTAGGGGTAAAATAGCAATTAAAGCTGCCCTTCATAATTAATGATGTCTGGATGCCCTAAGAAGAAAAATAAAAAGTACACACCCACAGTTAACTTTTTCCTTGAAGCAGAAACAACCACAGATGCTGGTTTCCTAGAGCCTGCCATCCCAGAAAGCAATTCACAAGTTCTTTGCAATGCAGAAGAAATTAAAATGTAAAACACATGAATGTGGAGTTTCCTTAACAAATGCGGGAAAAAAAAAGCATTTTCTGAATATAAAGCAATTTATATGTAAAACATCTGTAATCACAAAAGCACCTTAAATGTAATATTCAAATGCAAGCAATAAAAACCTGTATCTAAGATGATAAATCAATGTATTAAAAGCTTGCCTCTTCGGTGGCAGATGCTCTTTGAGAGGGAATTGGTAACAGATGCAGAGGAGAGGTTCAAACAGTAGTGACACCCACAAGAGGCAGCAAGAACAAATGCTATGCCGCGGGTTCATGGGACCTGCAGCTAAAGCACAATTCTTGTTGAGGTTTCTAAAGGGCGACACTAGAGGCTGTCTCTTTAAAACCTCATTATTCAAACTTAATGGCTATTGTAGGAAACTTTACCTGTCTCAATTGCAAAGGCTTACTTCATTTTTCCACACTCAAACAAAAACATATTTTGGTAGGCCGTCTCACGAGAGAACCAAATTCTCTGTTTAAATCTGCAACAGCAAGCACCTAAATAAAAAAATAATTATCACAGGTTACTAATGGAATTATGAAACTGAAAGCGATCACTGATCTTTGAAATGTCTGGATAATTCATTATGTCATTTCTAGAAATAAGACTCAAACAAGAAAACATTCCTTAATGCTTTGGTTAAAGATGTGTATGGACAGTTGTTCCAATGCACAGTTGGAAGACAGAATTAGTTAGAATGCTAATGAACTAGGAGAAAGTAATCAAGCCTGGTTTGCTCATGTTCTTCTTTCTGTGTCTGTTTTGGAAGGATGATCCTTCCCTTTTCATGATGTGAGACAAAAGCTCCAATAAAGATATTGTGGACACAGTGTTCAGCCACTATGATAGTAGGAGAAGAGTTGATAGGCAGTGGATGAATTCTCCCTTTAGACCAGAGTCAGAAGAATAGTTTATGATGTGCATTTCAAGAGGGCATTGTCTTGGCAATAAATAGAACACAACCTACACCACTGGGCAATAGGCTTGGGACTCCCCATTTGGGAAAAATATTTTAAGAGTCAGGATGAATTTTATTACAGGAGATCAGCATGAGCTTTGTGAACAAAAGTTTCAGTTGTACATTCTCTGACATGCAAACAGGGGCCATGCAAATCAAGCTCATAAATATATGAGAAGAGTATTGACTAATTAAACTCTAGTCCTAATATAAAAGTCAACATAGGGATCCAGGGTGCAGTTCTGCGATATCAGCTACTAACATTCTAAGTCTACAAGGTGGGGCTTTGTAGATAACATTTGTGAAAATTTCCTCATTAAGGCTAGCTCTACGTTCTAGTGTCTTAATAGACATTTCTCTATGAGATCTTATGACTTGTCTCATAGAAGACCAAAAAAGTATCAGAAGGTTTATGATCTTCTTTAAGAAAGAAGGGTATGGTAAACAGTTTTTGCATTCTTCTGAAAGTGGAGATATATTTTGTAGAAGTATGTTCCTATCACTTCATTTATTACAGAATTGTATGAGCAATATAAAAAATGCAAAGTATTTACCTTTCAAATATTGTTTAAAAACACTAGTATGGTTTTTTGTTTCTCTATCATATTAGTGCTCATGAAAGAGACAGAATCAATAGATACCATTTATAATTATGAAGGGATATGTCAATTTAACTCGTGGGATCAGAAGCTGGATAGTCCCAAAATGGTCTCCTATAGGCTGTCACCAGAATCTCACAGTCCAAATATCTGGAAGCCTCAGAACATGATGGACTGGTGATGAAGACCTAGGCCATGGCAGAAGCCTAGAAACTCCTGAAGAGTAATGTATATAAGATCATATTCAAAGGCTCAAGATATGGCTAGATGTACAAAGGAAATGACATTTTCCAAAATTTCACTGGTTAAAGATGCATAGAATCTCCTCATATCTGTGAACTTCCTCCTTTTGTGGAATCAGAGTCTCTAGTCTTTTAAACAGAGCTACCCCTCATTTAGGACTATCTTTGCACCATCCTGAAACCCACTAACTCAGATATCAACCATTTCTTCCAGTATCCTTACATACAGAAGTATCATTAACCACATTGATAGATACCTGAATCCAGATACTATGATTAACTGTAATAGTAGATTTTGTTCCTTTTCTGTTGTCATTGCTTCAAATTCATAAGTATTCCTATCATTGAAATATGATAGCTGTAACTCCTCTGGAATCTGGATGAATATGATAGATTTTATTGTCACTTTGATACAATCTGGAATCACAATGGATGGAATCAAATGAGTGATTGTCTAGATTATGTTGCCCTGTCAAAATATATGTTAAGATTTTCTTATTACATTAACTGAGGTGGGAATGATGGGAATGCTTGCTCACAGTGTGGCGTCATTCCCTGGGATGAGGATTATGAACTGTATGAGAGTGGGAAAAAAAAACAAGTTGAGTACAAGCATTATTTCATTGCTTTCACTCTTGGCTAGAAATGATTTGAAATGCTGCTTTAAGTTCTTCCTTGAAATGATAGACAATAACTTGGAATTTAATTGCTCATCAGGGTACTTTATTAAATGCAACAGGAATTGAAAGTAAGAAATAATTATCAGTGGAACACAAAGAAGTTGATGATATGTGACTTACACTTCTGAGAAGTACTTGTAAGCTCTGATACTTGCATTTGATCTCTCAGAATATTCCCTCACACTTCCTTGACTTCTCTGGAAGGGCTATTTCCATGACCCCATGTCCCAAACTTGGAAAAGCCCAAAATGCTTGAGAAGGTGACACTCCTATGAGTGTCCTGGTCTTAGTCCCATCTAAGCCAAGCTACTGATTAGGTCACTGTCTTAATTAGGTTTTCTCTGAAGAGACACTATGACCATGGCGACACTTCAAAGGTGAACATATAATTGGGGTTGGCTTAGAGTTTCAGAAGTTTAGTCCATTATCATCATGGCAGGCAGACATGTGCAGAAGCATTTAGAAATTCTACACCTTGATGTGCAAGCAGCAGGGTGAGAGTGCCACATTGGGCATGGCTTGAGCATATATGAGCCCTCAGAGCCTTCCTCTACAGTGACACAGTTCCTCCTACAAGGCCACACCTCATAACAGTGCATTTCTTATTGGCCAAGCATTCAAACACATGACTCTATGGGAACCATAACCTATTCAAAACACCATAATCAGGCATCAAAGCAAGTGCACAGTCTGTAAATCATTCCAGACTCAAGGACTTTGACTACTGACACTGTTAACTCATTCTATCTGAGTCTCCATTTTACACTTTTGGAGGACCTACTCACAGTGCACAGTGTGTGTGTGTGTGTGTGTGTGTGTGTGTGTGTGTGTGTGTGTGTGTTAGTCAACAGTAGATGACCAGAACAGTGCAATTGAGTTATAATAGCAATGAAATTTTTGGTCATAAAATGAAAAATGTATTATGGTGATACTTTGTTTGTGCTGTAATGTGATTTTATTTATATGTTAATAAATAAAATTGCCTGGGGGTCAGAGCTAGTAGCAAGCCATTTAGCAGAAGTCTGGCAGTGGTAGCACACGCCCTTAATCCTGATCACATGACAGGCAGATCTCTGTGTGTTCAAGAATACAGCCAGCATAGAGACACACACCTTTAATCTCAATACCAACCATAGAGACCTGGAGGTCTGTATAGATACCCAGTGATGAGGAGGTCATGTGGTTGGGTTTACGACCAATGAGAAGACAGAACAGAAAGTCAATAAAAAGACAGACACGCAGGAAGTAGATCTCTTTCTCAGGGGAAGGACGGCAGCAGGTGGTAAGAAGGCGATCTTGGTCTCAGCTCTTAGCTACTGCTCTCTGACCTCTGGGGCTTTTAACTCTACATTTGGCTCTGTGTTTCTTATTTAATAAAACCATTCAGAATTACATCTACAATGTATTCATGGAAGTCTATTTCATTTTAGGCAGTTCAGCATTCAAAGAGTATCCTCATGGATAGTTTACATGGACTGTGGATATAGTCCATGTAAAGCACCTCTATAAAGCACGTCCCTCTACAGAGCACCAGTATATACCTGTTGTATTTCTCCCTTATATATCACTGTACCATCATACTTTCTTTCTGTTTGTGGTCCTGAGATGGATATTAACTGAGCTGCACTATCACCAAAAATATATGCATTTATTTTATTTACACATTAACATATTTTTTTATCTGAATATGGAATTTCAAAAAAAAAAAGAAAAAAGAAAAATGAGTTGAGGTTCTTCCAGGATAGTGTCCAATCTACATGCCTGTTTGGAAAAGACTACTTCAACCCAAGTCCCTCTGAAGAAAAATGGCAGCATCTTTGTAGCACTGAGGTGGGTTTTGAACTCATCTTGTAGATGTAACAACTATGCACAGTTTCTTCATGTGCCTCTGATCATTCACGTTTTCACATCTTAGCCATCTAGAACACTACTACGTGTAACTGACTAAAGTTTAATGACTCAAATTGTTTTCCTGTTAAGTTTTTTTAATTTAATTTTTTCCCTCTTATGTGGATTTGTTAGTATTTAGAAGATTAGGAAATAGCAGTTTCATTTCACTCTTTGTATGGTAAATTCACTAAAGTTTTCTAATGTATTTTGTACCACTCACTTGATACATACAATATAATATTATTTTTATCATTTTTCTCCATTGAACAATATATTTCTCTAAGAGTACAAATTTTGTTTTTATTTTTCTTGAGAAATGTTGACTATTTATATAGTGAACTTAATAAAACAGATGACAGATAAATTGAAAGGAAACATTAAAGAAATGACTACTAACATCTGATTTATTCTAATTTCTAGCGTTTTCAAAAATTTACTCTTTTCATTATGTCAATCAGGTTCTTAAATGTTGTAATTGAGTTAGATTTAGATTGCAATGCTACAGTTCTATTGAATCTTTCCACAAATACACTTTATTTTCAGATAGTTGCTTTTAAAATTCTTTTGTTGCGATGGTCGTTTATTTTTAGAATGGAACAAGAACAGAATTACTTATTTTGACATCTTCTGAATTGATTGAATTTCATTGATTTAATGTGTGTCATCTATGTACATGAGCACATGCGTGTGTGGGAGAGATGCATCTGGACATCAGAAGTTGATTTTAGTGTGTTGCTTTATTGCTTTCCACCTTGTTTTTTGAGGCAGAGTCTCTCACTGTATAACTGGCCAATTGGATAGTAAAAGCCTCGGCACTTACTGTCTCTGCTCCCTTCCACTTTTACTGGGGTTGTACTCATGCACCACATACAGCCTTTTCCTGGAAGGGTAAGGAGGATCTAAAGTCAGATTCTCATGCTTGTGCAATGAGCTCTTAACCCACTGAGTCACCTTCTCTTCCTGTGAAGTCAGTGGTTCCAGAAATTATTTGTATTTAGTTACTTCAACTTTTTTTTTTTTTTTTTTTTTTTACAGTACCATTCAGTTCTACATATCAGCCATGGATTCCCTTGTTCTCCCCCATCCCGCGCCCCTCCCCTTCCCCCCAGCCCACCCCCCATTCCCACCCCCTCTAGGGCAAAGCCTCCCCCTCCAGGACTGAGATCAACCTGGTAGACTCAGTCTAGGCAGGGCCAGTCCCCTCCTCCCAGGCCGAGCCAAGCGACCCTGCATAAGTCCCAGGTTTCAAACAGCCAACTCATGGAATGAGCACAGGACCTGGTCCCACTGCCTGGATGCCTCCCAAACAGTTCAAGCCAATCAACTGTCTCACCCATTCAGAGGGCCTGATCCAGTTGGGGGCCCCTCAGCCATTGGTTCATAGTTCATGTGTTTCCATTCATTTGGCTATTTGTCCCTGTGCTTTATCCAACCCTGGTCTCAAAAATTCTCACTCATATAGACCCTCCTCTTTCTCGCCAATTGAACTCCTGGAGTTCTGCCCGGGGTGTAGCTTAAGTTTTCCTGCCTGGCCCACAGTCAGGATAAATCTCTTTCACCTGCCAGTCCCACAGCCGCTCAGACCCAACCAAGGAAACACAGAGACTTATATTGCTTACAAACTGTATGGCCGTGGCAGGCTTCTTGCTAACTGTCCTTATATCTCAAGTTATCCATTTCCATAAATCTATATCTTGCCACATGGCTCGTGGCTTACCGGCATCTTCACATGCTGCTTGTCCTGGCGGTTGCTGGCTGGCAGGCTGGCAGGCAGTCTCCTTCTGCCTTCCTGCTCTTTTAATTCTCTCTGTTAGTCCCGCCTACTTCCTGCCTAGCCACTGGCCAATCAGTGCTTTATTAGCAACACATTTGCCATACAGAATATCCCACAGCACCGGGGGCCTAGCCGTGAATGAAGGGCGAGGGTCGAGGGAAAGAGATCTTGGGGGAGCAGGAGACCCCAGACGGATCAAGAACAGAGAGGGAGAACAAGGAATAGGAGACCATGATAAATGAGGACCACATGAGAATAGGAAGAGGCAAGGCGCTAGAGAGGCCCACAGAAATCCACAAGGATACCCCCACAGTGAACTGCTGGCAATGGTCGAGAGACAGCCCGAACTGACCCACTCTGGTGATGGAATGGTCAAACACCCTAACTGTCGTGCTAGAAACCCCATTCAACTTTTTTTTTTAATCTACTTCATGGCAAGTACTAATGCTGTACACACTAAGTGAAGAGTAGACATTTTTACATTTGATTTTTAAAATACATATTAAACTTTCATGTTCATGATGCCTTTAAGATACCTGTAAAGAAATCACAAACTCCTTGCAATTAGCAAAATTCTCACCTGATTTTTCTCTTCAAGTACAATAATTTTAGAAAATAGTTTGTGTGATTTTATAGAGCAGAATATTATAACATGTCAAAATCTTCACTGTTTTTATTATACATTTTTTAAATTTTAACTCCTAATATCACGAATATATACACAGAAGAATATTTTCCTATGCTTTTACATGTTACCAGTTCAATTAAATACAAACTTTTGACATTAAGTCAGTTTTATAACTTCTCTGGGAGACCAAAAAAACCAAACCAAAACAAATAAACAAACAAACAGAACAACTAAGATACTCTAGCTTCAGATGAACTTAAAAACATTTTATAATTTTAACATATTTATATGCGTGAAATATAAAATGAACTGAATAATTTTAGACATATTTTTATGTACATTATTAAATGAGAGAGAACATTCATTAATAAGGAACTACCCATGGTGGGATACCTCGCACAGACTGGAGGCAGGGAGAGGGGTTTGGACCTGCCTCTACTAAATGTACCAGGCTCTGCTGACTCCCCATGGGAGGCCTTACCTTCTTGTAGTAGGGAATGGGGGGTGGGTTGTGGGGGGAAGGCTGGAAGGGCAGGAGGAGGGGAGAGGGGGGATCTGTGACTGGTGTATAAAATGAATAAAAAAATTCTTAATAATAAATAAATAAATAAGGAACATCTATATATTAAAAAAGGAAAGGGATCTGGGTCTTTATCAAGACCTACAAAGAAGTCAACTGCTAGTACATTTGAGTCACAATGAAGGTTGGGGTTGTTCCTAAGATCCTAAGGGCATATGAAATTGGGTATTATTTGGGAATATGCAAAGAAATGGTAGTCCTTTGCTATTAGCCATTAATTAGTTCCCCAAAATATGGAAGTATAAAACTCACCAAAAGTTTAATACTATTACAGTAAGTAATAAGGTTGATATTACAGACGTACATAATTGAAAAGTAAGTCTAATAACTTTGTGGTAGAAAACAAAAGATAGGAATTTGGGAAGACAGAATGGCAAATACTTTATGGACACAAGTGATTTTAACTGGATAAATTTGAAGCTGTGCAGTATATGTCTCTAAATCGAATTTCTCTCTTTCCACTCTAAATTCTTCAACTGTTAATTATGGATAAGAATTTTATGGCTCCTAAGAACATGAAGGTTCCTGAAATGGGAAATTGAGTATATGGTCTGAGAGGATTGTGAAAATGTCTTTTGAAAGCAACTGTGTTAGAGATGTTATTAAAGTTGCCATAAACAAGATTGGAATTTCAAATCGAATGAAAGAACGATTCTGGCCTTATAGTGCTGGTAAAGGTTTTAACCCAATTTCCAAAAAGTATGGTCTGTCCAGCAGTTTTCCCTTGAGTGCTCTTCTAGTGTTCTAGCATAACACTCAAATAAGACATCACATAGTTCTATTCCGTGCCAAATTTCTTACCTAATGTATAGCTAAATGCTAAATGCTTCACAAAATTTGGAGGGTTTTTTTGGAAAGTAAATGAGAAACAGAACTCTACTTTTAACTGTGATTGAATATGAACTGCAGTGAGACTGGACAAGTGCTCATGTTTCAAAGAGAAACTTCTTTGGTGAGTGGTGAGTTACACTTATCTGTGCACTTAAGTACTTGGAATACAGTTGGGAATTATGGTGGCTTAACAAAGCGCTGGTAGTTGGTTCTTCTCTAAGATTCATGATCTTACTAGTCTTAGATAGCTGGTTAGGTTTCCAGTACTAGGCATGTGGAATAGGCTACAAGCTCAATTAGAGGGCTGTTGGCTAACAGCCAAGTTATGAGAGCCATTATTGTACCCAAAGGTAACTGTACCATCCTTGCCATCGTTGCTTTACATAGACATTATAGCCCAGAAGAACTATTGGTTGCTTCCCTCTTTTAGATGATTGCACAGCATTCTTGGTACTATGAAATCTCGTCCTCAGTGAGAAGGTTTCCAGGAAAAATACTCTTTTGAAAGCATAGGTCTCAAATTATTTTGTCCCATCAATCAATGAGTCCAGAATTTATGAGAAAGAACTTCAAAAACATTGATAATTGATAATGTTAAAACATTGATAATAAAAACATTGAAAGAAAAATTTACAACAAAAAAATATTAAAAAGTACCTTGAATTTAGTGGAATTGGAGTTGAAAAGATTTACAATATTGCACTAAAGAGAAAGGATACAAAATGATATGTTTTAAAATACTGAAAATTTATGAAGATTCATATTAACAAAGGAATTGGATAACCAAAATATTGACATTTAAAGAGAATAACTAACTATAATTTTAATTGGATCAATAACTGAATCACTATGGGAAATGCTCAGATTTTCTGCTAGTAAATGGGATGGGATTATTTTAGAGAACTGTAATATTGGGTCGACAGCAGGTCTAAAATAAATCCCGCTACAATGTAAGTCATAATCACTCTAGAATTCTCTTTTCATTCTTTTCTGCAGGAAGAGAGCAGGGTGAAAGCTCATAATGAAAGTCATATAAACGATGACCAACGTAAAATTTGTCAATAAAGATCAGAGTTTCAGTTGATAATTGGGTTATAAATAGAATAAGAATAGAAGCACAATTACTTCATGAGATAATAGAGTTTTTAAAGGAATTGTGTTTTAAGTTCTTCCTAAAAAGACATTAACTGACTTCTATAATTCTTTAACAATTCAATATACAATGAGAATTCTTTCTAAAGCTGTTCATGTCCTCCACTGCTGTATGAATTTTAAATATTTTCCTTAATTACATAAACAATTAAGGTCTAACACTGAAAGCAAAACAGTGTTCAGTTTTGAATTTTTACGTTCATACTTTACAGTTACAGAAGGGAAGTACACACCCTAACTGTGAGGACCACAGTTCTGAAGTTCAGTGTATGTGGCTTTGAATCTTTACTTTATCACTTCCCAGGAGTGTGCCTGTGATCAATGACAAAAACTCCTTCAGTATTCTCACTTTTAAGCTAGGAATAATAAAAATAACATTTTCACAAGAGATGGTGAGTATGTAACATATAGCTCCATTTTGTAAGTAAACCAAGGCTCATGGTAAGAACAAAGAAAGAAGTAAATTTTAAACATTATTTCTATTCATGATTTTGGAATAATGCTTTCAATTTCATAATTTAAACCTCAATAATTCCTTTGAGGTCATTTTCTTCGGTTTCTTCAATTTTATCTTCCATTTTAGGAAATGGCTCCAAAATGTAAGTTTTATGAGGGAAGTGATTTTGTTTAATTTTTGCTCCAATGGAGCAGAACTTGAAAAGATGATTAATATATTATAGCTTCCTAGTAAGTGCTTGGAATGAGTTTACTCAATTTTAGTGTGTTATAATTAAAGGTGCAAGTATAATTAGATCAACATTCTTCTCTTTTCTGTGTGTACTCTGCTCAAACAGAAACTTATTTATTCTTGATCATCACAGCTAGTCTGTTGATAGATTTATCCTATTAGTCTGATAAAGTGGATACCTCTACTAAGATAGAAAATAAATATGAGGGGCCAAGATAAAGTTGTTGTTTTAATTTTCTAAATAAACACTAGCAAAACAGTTTCATTGGAAACATCTTCTGAATGCAGAGAAACCTGTCATCATATCTCCTAGGAAGTCCAAGATGGAAAAGAAGACACAAAGATAACTCTAACAGAGAAAAATAGAACTGTGCTTCTATGTTTTCTTAGCTGCTTATAAATTGCAAAAGGAGCCATTTTGTATGTATATGCCATTTGTTACTATCCAGTACTATGGTTTTACTGTTTATCATTTATATTGAGATTCTTTGCATTTTCTCCCTATTGCTCATACAGTGATACTTGCCATGTAGCAGTCAATCAGGAGGGAGGAAAATAAAACTTTAGTAATTTGAATTGGTACACATAGGAGTAATTATTCCCCACCCATCTATATTTCTCTTATTCAAAATTTTAATGTACTGTATAGCTATGTCTTTTTATGGTTTACTTATTGGAAAAAAGAATCAGCTATGATTGCCTAAAAATTTCTTTTCCCATAGCCTATCAAAAGTCACCTGTTTAACAGGAACAATGTTGTCATCCTAGTGAGGGCTGAATTATAAAGTGCTAGAGTTTTTCATTCTAAAGAGCCAAGGCAATCATTAAATGGGGAAAAGAACTTTGGTGGAGTTGTTACTATGAAGGATCTGTACTCCAAGACCACAGGAGGAAGTCCTTTGAATCTCATCAGGGAAACTTTCACAGTGAAAAACAGAGGTAAACTTTCAAAATGGAGTGTACTGTGGTGAGCCAACTCTCTTTATTAAATATCCATATCATCCGTGAATCCAGTATTTGTTCCAAATGCTCTCAGCAGGATTTGATAACAGTTTGAAAAAGAGAAGAGAAAATCTGCCATGGTCTCCAGTAGAACAGAAACTATTCGATAGCCTATTTCATCACAGTGGACTCATGCAAATATGATGATGGAATTCAGGTCTATGGCCTCTGAACCACCTCCAGGTAAGCAGGTTTCCTAAGGATGGGGTACAGCACTTGAGGGGGACATTTATGACAGTCACCCCTAACCTCACCTCTGGGTGAAAGGATTCAAATTAAGGAAGTGTGGCACTTAAAATGGTTCATGCCCATGGAGAAATTTTCTTTGGCAGTTGACAAGATAATAAAAGAAAAGTGAATATATCAAAGTCTTGTGGATGAATCAAAGGAACTCCATCATTTTCTTTTTTTTTTTTTTTGAATTTTTTTTTTTTTTTTTCCAAATAATTTCATTAAAACAAATCATATTGAGATTCTT
>CABHPP010110122.1:0-10189 GCA_902168425.1 Peromyscus attwateri | reverse complement strand
ACCTCGTCGGTTCATTGGCCGGACCCGCACCGCCACTTTCACTTTGGAGTCACCCATCGTGCCGCTGCTGGGGTTCTCGTTGCACCTCCGTCGGCCACGGCCACCGAACAAACTCTCCGAGACCAGCCCGGCGGGCGGGGGCTGTGGGGAAAGGGGGCGGAACCGGCGAGGGGCGAGGACCGGTGCATCCCGGGGCATGCTGGGATTTGTAGTTCCCGAAAGGCGGGCCAAGGAGCTGGCGGGAAAATTCGCGCGTCGCTCTCTGGAACTTGTAGTCAGCTGTGCCGTTTCTGCACCTTCCTCTCCCTTCTCTCTTTCTTTACTTCTTTCTTTCTTTTTTGGGGGGCGGGGGATGGTGGCGGGGCTCTGGAGATTGAAATTAAGGTTCTATGCATATTAGGCAAGCGCTCTACCCTTGAATTATATTCCCAGCCTTCCTTTTATTATTTTTTGAGATAATAGAGATAGTTTATTGAAAAAGAGAAAGGCAGCTGGGCGTGGCGGTGCATGCCTTTAGTCCCAGTACTCCAGAGGCAAAGGTAGACCAATCGCTGTGAGTTCAAGGCCTGCTTGGTCTATAGAGTGAGTTCCAGTATAGCCAGGGATACACAGAGAAACTCTGTCTCAAAAAACAAAAGAAAAAAAAAAAAAGAAAGAAAGAAAGTCACTTCTGAGAATGGGAATGGGCTAGTGAGCTGGAAAGATACACATACTCCAAAGTTCCTTTTCTTTTTTGTGTTGGGCTTTTCCCCCTGTTCATTTGTTTGTTTGTCTATTTATTTATTGTATGTGTGTGTCTACACACCTGTGGAAGCATGTGTCAAAGGACAACTTTCAGGAGTCAGTTCTCTCCTACTATGTGGGTCCTAGGGATGGAATCCAGGTCATCAGGCTTGCCACTCAGAGCCTTTTCCTACTGAACCATCTCTATGGCCATGTTTGGGGTTTTGTTATAGTTGTTCATTTGGTGGATGAGTGTTGTTTTGTTTTTTTGTTTTTTTCTTGTTTTGTTTTTGTGTGTGTGTGTGTGTGTGTGTGTGTGTGTGTGTGTGTGTGTGTGTTTGGGTTGGGTTGTTTTTTTTTCTACTTTGGTGTTTTGTTTCTTTGTTTGTTTTTTGTTTTGTTTTGTTTTTTAATGTGTAGGGGTGTTTGCCTGAAAGTGTATCTGTGACCAAGTGCATGCAGTTCCAGATGAGCTCAGAAGAAGGTGTCAGATCCCCTGGAAATGGAGTTACAGACAGTTGTGATCTACCTTATAAGTGTCTAGAATTGAACCCAGGTCCTTTGGAATAACAACCAGTGTGGTTAACCACTGAACCATCTCTCTCCAGCCCCTGTGCTTGGGGTTTTGACATTGGCCCAGAGTTGCTCAAATTGGCCTTGAACTTGCAGTCTTCCTGTCTCAACCTCTCAAGTAGTTGGAATAACAGGCTTGAGCCCCCTGGCCTGCTCTGTACCTAGCCTTGGCTGTCCTATAAACTCAACTCAGTAGACCAGGCTGGTCTACAACTCAGAGATCCACCTGCCTCTGACTCCCCAGTGCTGGGTGGGGGGGCTAAAGGCCTGTGCCTCACCACACTTGGCTTCTGTACTACTCTTAACTCTCAAAATTTGTATTGAGACCAAGCTGCCCAGGGGCTGACCCTTCATCTGAAAACCTCTTCCTCTCCTTTTTAAAACCTCAGCACTTGATCCTTGGTTGTAATGATTTTCTCGGACTGACTCGCCCCCCTCTGTTTGTTTGCTGACTCGTCCTTCAAGATAAGCGGATGCACTCAACCTTCACCACTGCCTCTGAGTCCTTTAAGTCCTAACCTTGAGATATGGAAGCAAACTAAACTCAAATCTCACTCATTTCCCAACCCGTGGCCATGGTCAAGTTTTTGGTGGTTCAAATTTCATCTTTTTCTGTGAAAAATGGAGACAATAATTAGGCATATTTCAAAAGCTGTGTCACCTAAACCTGCAGTAAAAAAAAAAAAAAAAAAAAACCACCACGGGTACATTTATTGTATGTGTTAGTGAAAATACTGTTTATCAGCCTAGCAGAGACTGCTAATTGGTGGCTTGTGAGCCAAGTCTATCCTGCAAACATGTTCTATTTAGCCAACACAAAAATCAGATTTAGGAATGCGTCAATGGCCTTACTGCATGTTAGGAATACTAGGTCCGAACTGAATAGCGCTGGACATGCTGTAATCCCAACACTGAGCAAGCCAAAGCAGGAAGATTACCATAGTTTGAGAGCACTCTAGACTACATGTTTCTGCCTCAGCCTCCCTTGGCTACCTTGATTACAGGTGTGAGCTACAGTGGCCAACTCCAATCTAGCTTCTTAACCAGGGGCAGCGAGGTAAGAAAAATGAAGGTTAGGCCGTTTCAGTTGGAGATTATATTTACGTGGAAATTCAGGACAAACCCCCTGAGGATGTGTGACCAGTCTCCCTTTGGACTCTAGGTCTCCTTTGACTCCTTAGTGAAGATGCAGAAAAGGATTCTTAGGGGCCTGAAAGTCATCCAGTGACAGGTGAGAGAAGAAAGGCAGCTGCAGGTTGTAACCTGCAGCCTGGAGAGCCCCAGGGGCTCCACAGCCAGCTAAGCCGAAACTGGAGCTCGTCAAGTCAGCGTGCTCTGGCGTACAGCGGGTTGCAATAAGAGGGAATGTCCTGGTCTCTGTCTTGTCACCTTTGAGGGGAATGGGAAAAGAGCAAGGAAGAAAAGCTCTCTCCTGTGCCGCTGTCCTGTTCATTGAAAGCCCTAGATAGTGTAGGTTGTTCTGCAGAGGCTCCGGATAGAGCTCTGCGGTATTATCGGATACCTAGGTCTAGGAAAGCCTCACTTCCCTCCCTGGTGTTTTGCAAACATCCATTCTGAAACTGATTTCTTGTTTTCTGTTTGTTCTGTTGATTTGGAAGTTTCCGATACTAAGGAAGCCTCCTTGTCTGTTTCTTTCTTTTTGTTGGAAAACAAAAAGGGTCTCATCATGTAACTCTGGCTGTCTTGGAACTCACTGTGGAGACCAGGCTGGCCTTGAACTCACTGCAATGTGCCTGCTTCTGCCTCTCAAGTGATGACCACTGTGCCTGGCTCCCTGTCTGTTTTGGTCATCTTTGACCTGATAATGGTACCTAATGGAACACCTACTGCATGCAAGACACAACCCTAAGCCCCTTACATCTTTGAACCTGTTTAATTCTCACACAGAGTGGGATGGAGCAGTTAATGTTATTATTTCTACACCAAGGATGTAAGACAGAGTAACTTCCTCAGCCTGAAACTATGCTGCCAGCATCCACTCTCTCTACTCTACACACACACACACACACACACACACACACACACACACACACACACAGAGGCACACAGGCACACGCACACACGCATGTTGTTGTAGGTGTGTCTGTATATATTTGTCGAGGGGGGGGGAGCATTGACCACTTGAATAAACGTGATGGTTTAAATGAAAATGTCCCTCATAGGCTCATGTATTTGAACACTTGGTCCCCAGTTGGTGGCACTGTTTTGGAAGGTTTAGGAGTTGCAGCTTTGTTGGAGGAAGTGTGTCACTGGAGGCAGGCTTTAGGACTCAAGTCATCTTCCAGGTTGTTCTCTCTGCATCATGCTTGCAGTTCAAGATGTAAGCAATTAGCTAGCTTCCTGCTCCAGATGGGGTCACATGCAGGTAACCATACTGTTGGGAGTTCATGTCCAGAAGACACTAGCTCACATAAGTCCTGGTCCTCTGGACTTTACGGTATTTTCTGAAACCCTTTGGTGTAGATGTTGTGTTAAAAATGTCCCATTCGTGGATGGGCACTTCATGGCCACTTATGTTCTACACTCTGACAAGCTGTGGTTCTCTAGAATAGATTCCATCTGCTCAAAAAGAAGCTTCTTCGACGAGAGGTGAGATCTGCACTTATCTATGGGTATAAGGATCAATATTTAGAAGACAGTTTATGTTTATAATCAGTTTAGCAAAATGGTAGTCTTAGGCTGTCCTTAGGGCCTATGACCTCTCCAGTCATGGATCCTTGGCTAGTTTTACAATACCAGATCTTAGTTCCCTACTACTGAGTGGGCCTTAAGTCCAATCTTACAGCTCTTGGTTACCCTCAAGATATTAGTGCCACCATGGCCCAGCAAGTTGTAATTTGCAGGATTTACATCTGGGTAGGACTGTTGATAATTGTTCCTTACCGCCCCCCCACCCCCCCCCACACCCCCACACCCCACACCTCCACACCCCCACCCCAGCAGCTTGCGTAGCATTTTCCAACATTTTGAAAGCTAGCTACCAAGGAGGAGACTTCCAGGCAGTAATTTGATGTCTCCAAGTCCTGTGACCAAAGAATAATTCTTGACTGAAAATCAAAGGGTCTTTTCCTTTAACTAGGAATCCACATCTGGTTACCTGTCTGGTTACCTGCCACATCTGGTTACACTCCCTGCCTGCTGCACAACCAAGCTACCCAAATAATAGTCTACAGTATTTTCCCTTTCCTCACCTGTCATTAGTCAACCAACTATTAATTTAATCACGCTTTCACCTGTCCTCAACCCTCCAATAAAACCATCATGGTAACATGTACAATTGACCTTCTCATTCCAAATCTAATAAGGTAGACTTTTTTTTTTTTTTTTTTTTTTTTTTGGTTTTTCGAGACAGGGTTTCTCTGTGTAGCTTTGCGCCTTTCCTGGATCTCGCTCTGTAGACCAGGCTGGCCTCGAACTCACAGAGATCCGCCTGGCTCTGCCTCCCAAGTGCTGGGATTAAAGGCGTGAGCCACCAACGCCCAGCTAAGGTAGACTCTGGTCCTTATTTTTCTTGACTTGTCTGTCATATCTGGTGCTGACCATTCCCTTCTGGAGGCTCTGGGTTCCCTTGGTTTCTGTGACATCACTCTCTGTCCCCCTAGTCTTAATTATCTTATTAGTCTAGACAACAAACAGCCCTGGCCTATGTTCATCTTATATTGGATATCTAGAATACCAATTTTAAAACAGGAAAAGGTAGCTGGGGATGCAACTCAGATGGTAGACTGCTTACCTAGCATTGGTTAGGTCCTGGGTTTGAGTCTCCCAATGTACATAAACTGTGGCAGCACATGCTTGTAATCCCAGCACTTGGGAGGCAGAAGCAGACGGATCTCTGTGAGTTCAAGGCCAGCCTGGTGTACAAAGCGAGTTCCAGAACATCTACAACTGTTACACAGAGAAAACCTGTCTTGAAAAACCAAAAGCAAAAACAAACAAACAAACAAACAAAACCACTGCCCTCAAGCCGTACGTGGTGACACATGTCTTTAGACCCACCCATCACTAGGGAGGCAGAGGCAGGTGAGTCTCTGAGTTCTAGGCCAGCCTGGTCTACAGAGCAAGTTCCAGGACAGCCAGGGCTACACAGAAAAACCCTGTCTCGAAAAACCAAAACAAAAAAACACGTCCCTCGAACTGGAGGTTTGGGTGGGGCTGGCTTTGGGAACAGCATGGGAAGCAAAGAAAGCGGATGCTCCTCCCCTGGATCTCATGGGAGACAGAGCACCAAGCGGTGAAGTAGGCAGCTAAGAGAAAGCAGTCAGAGAAGAAAGGCCATCTGTGTCAGAGAACAGCTCTGAGGTCAAATCCAAGGTCCCCAGGAAGCAAGTCAAGCTCTGGGGCTGAGCCTCCCAGGCCACCAGTCCTTCTCTAAGCTTTCAGTGTTTGCTTTAAAGCGCGTACATAATTGCTCCCACAGTGACAGCCTTAAACAGAAAGTGTCGCCCCTCGCTGTGCATGGGTATCCCTTGATGCTTATCCAGCTGTGTCTTTCCTGAAATGATAAGGCCACCACACTGAGGGTTTAGGCAGCTGAGTGGAACTGACTACCTTTTCGGAGGATTAAGTGTTCAAAGGATCCTCGTGGGTGTTGGAGGTTAAGATGTCTCCTGAGATGGGCTAGGCAGGGTGGACCCCAGCAGTGACCTCTTTTTCTGGGATCTCACTTGGAATGAGGCAGGGTTTACAAGCCCCAAAGAACAAGGTATGCCTTGTAAACTCCTTTGATGATGTGGCTCTCTATGTTTTGTAAACATTTCTTTTGGTGGTTTTTTTGTTTTTTGTTTTTTTGTTTTTTCATTTTGTGGTTGTTGTCATTAATGGTTATTAATTAGATAGCTTCATTCTCTAACCCAGCCAGTTTGAACCCTCTGAAATCCTCCTGCCTCAGCCTCCTGCGTGCTGGCATTACAAGTGTGTTAGCCACCACACCGGCTTGCTATACACACATACATGAGTGGAACTCTAAGCAATCCTCCTGCCTCTGCCTCCCAAGTGCTGGAATGGCAGGCATGAGCTATTTATCATACTTGCTAGCTTCTCTTAAATTTGTGTTTATTTGACCTACGCTAAGGGAAAACCAAAGAAGGGACTTTTGTCTACACTGGGGACAGAGGTTGACAAGGGAGGAAGTGTCCAGCCTCTGAGCCAAAGTGGAGGAGGCTCCATGGTGTGTGTGGGGGGGGGGCACGATATGGACAGAGACCACAGTCTGTGTCAAATTAGAAGAGATAGAAATGTTGTGTCGGGCCTCGGTGAAGATCTCCCTCCGTCCTGGCCTCATGGCTCTGGTTCTACTCAAGTTATGGACGGTGACACTTCCTGGAGTCTCCCAAGCACGTTTATCCGCTCTTCTCATTTGCCACACTGTCTCTGTCATCTATATGCTGGCTCTGGCTGCTGGTACTCAAGCTCCACACTCCCTAGGGAGCCTGTCCTCTGCCAATTAAAGTCTAACTATTTCAGCTTCATCTTCCTCATAAAATCATGTCATACTGCCCAGCCACTTCCATGTTTTCCTTCTGGAAACTTCTAACTCAGTACATAGTAGCATTTGGTTACTGGCTAATTTAAATAATATATGGAGGTCTTGTTATCTCCTGTTAGACTCAGGACTTAACAGCAGGAATTGGGTCTTCTCCGGTATCACTCCAAGAAGAGCACCCAGCCCTCCTGATAAATACTGAGTGAATGAATTGCGGTGATCCGATTCAAAGAGTACAGAGAGGGCCAGTGAGATGGCTCAGGAGAGAAAAGTGCTTTTTCTGCAACCTGATGATCTGAGTCCCATACACTGTGGAAGCGGATAGATAACCAACCCCTAAAAACCTGTGCTCTGACTTTGACATGCCTGTGCCCACTTGAGTGTGGGCACACATATGCTAATAATCCAATTTTTTAAACTTAAGACACGACAGGGATGGAGAGATGGCTCAGCAGTTAAGAGTGCTTGCTGGTCACCTAGAGGACCTCAGTTCTGTTCCTAGCAATCATGTTGGGCTTCAACATATCCAACACGGTTTCCTGGCCTCCATGGGAACCGGAACACATATGGCGCACGCACGCGTGCACACACACACACACACACACACACACACACACACACACTCACACACTCACACTCATACACACTCAAATAAAACAGCATGAACAACAATAATAAACACAGAGAAACCAGGTGTTGTGGCACATGCCTATAATCCCACTGTTGAGGAGGTGGAGATAGGGGGATCAGAAGTTCAAGGTCATCCTTGGCTACAGAGTAGCTTGGAGGATAGCCTAGGGTACATGAGACCCTATCTCCAAGCAAAACAAACAAAACCAGCACAGAAGTTGGACAACCAGGAGAGAAGGAAAGGGCTTTGAGTTAGCTATTTCACCTCATCATCTATAATGACAGGAAATCAGAGTAAGAAACTCTGACACTAGGAGGCTATCTCCTTTCCTTGATTTTTTTTTTTAGACAACATCTCTCTCTATAGCCGTAGCTGGCTTGGAACTCTTAATGTAAACCAGACTGGCCTTGAACTCACACAGAGATCCAACTGCCTTGGCCTCCCTGGTGCTAGTGCTAAAGGGATGCACCATCACACAAGGCTACGATGTGTAGTCTCAGCCAGCCTTGGACCTGGTGATGTTCTTACCTCTTCTTCATTGTATCTACCAGTGTGTGCCACCACAACCAATCCGTCCTCTTTACTGAGAGACTTTAAGTCCCTTCTGACCTCTAAAGAACCAGATCATCCTTGTGGTCAGAACTTTTAAAACTCCTTTCAATACAGCACACACACACACTGCTAAGAGCTTACCATCTACATGAACATCAACTTCCTTCCCTTGGAAAGAAGGCTCTCTGAAAAACATCAATAATGAATCTCCAATGGGTCTGGTTGGCTTCCATAAATCATTCAAGCACCGAGGCTAAGGTTGGGAGAGGGCAGCCTTTCCCTGTTACTCAAGGCAGATTGTACATTTCAGGCCCCATTAGTAAGCACAAAGGGACATCCATAAAGTATTCATGGGTGGCGGCACAAATGCATTGACAGCCCTGGGGACTGCCCCCTCCAAAGGAATTCGATTAGGAGGGCCTGCGGTTGCACAGAACCCCCTTAAGCTCAGAGGTTTCTGTAGCTCATCTGCAAATTTTATTTAGAATTTACAGGGATTTATTGAAACCTCAGGCAAAAGGGTGAGGTAAGATGGGAGTGAGCTATGGAACCAGGGCTCACACCCTAATGAGAAGCAATGGGCGTTGTTCCCCAAGGACAAAAATTTAGAGAGATCTGGATAAATAAGGGGTAGGGATGTAGCTCAGTGGTAGAATGCTTGCCTAGAAATATTGGCCCAAGCTGAGGCCAACAAGCCTGAGGAATAGTTTAGTAACTTGGGACTGTATGGGTTTGGGTTATGTACACACCTCTCTTCAAATAATACTTTTAGCAGCCTGTATCCTTTTCCTACCAAACTATGCACACCGTTCTTTGAACAACGCACCTAGCAACCTTGGACCCCAACCTGCACTGGGCTACGCACACACCTCTCTCTGAACAATGGGATATATTTCTCCCCTTAGTGGCCATCAAACTTGGACAGTTTCTATTCAAACACATGTGAGGGAAGAGAGTGATCCAGCCTGAGCTGGTTTGGGGCGCATGTATAGTAAAATAAAACCTTGCACTCAAGTAAACTTTTAAGGAGAATCTATTTATCTTATGCCTGTTTATAATTGGGTGTTCATATAATTAAAATCCAGCACTGTGGGAAGGTCAGGCCAGGCAGATAGAAGATTCTATTACAATCTGTCAGTCAAAACAGGGAACTGGGCTGGAGAAATGACTCAGAGGCTAAGAGCTCTTCTAGAGAAGAGCTAAGGCTGCTCTTCTAGAGGTCCTGAGTTCAATTCCCAGCAACCACATGGTAGCTCACAACCATCTGTAATGAGATCTGGTGCCCTCTTCTGAGGTGTGTATACATAATGAATAAAGAAATCTTATAAAGAAATCTTAAAAACAAACAAACAAATAAACAAACAAACAAAACCCAGAGAACTACCATCACTCTGTCCCTTAGCAACCAAGCTCCTCCTTCCCTTGAACTCCATAAAAGGAAGCCCTGAACAAACAGGGCCCTGGAGTATTCTCACGTGGTCATGCTCCCTTGTGGTCTATTTTGGACTTCTCTATTGTTTTGTTTTAAGTAAAGTTTCCTTAATCCTTTTGCGGTTCTTCGTAAGCTTTTATTTCAATTGCTTGAATAAAGGGCCAAGAACCTGGAAACCCTCACCCCTGACCACCAGTGACGAAGTCAACCATGGAAAGTGGGGAAATGACAGGATTCGGAATGGGACTGAAAGACCAAACCAACGGTGGTGGCACACTCCTTTAATCCCAGCTCTTGGCAGGCAGAGGCAGGCAGATCTCCAAGTTCGAGGCCAGCCTGGTCTGCAGAGCCAGGTTCAGGACAGCCAGGGCTACACAGAGAAACCCTGTCTCAAAAAAAGTAAGAAAGAACAAATCTGGGAGGAAATTCTTGTCGATGAAGACACTCTCATCCCTACATTCATTACTGACATTTTCAGACAAAAATAGTCAATCTAAGTAGTATTTGGTTGCATATATAATTAGTCAATGCAAGGTTTGTGCTTAATCAAGAATCACAGAACAAGTATGTCATGCTCTACATTCTAAAATGTAGTAGCAGACCATGGAGGTGGCTCAGTGGGTAAAGGCACTTGCCGCCAAGCCTGATGACCTGATTTTGACCCCACGAGCCCACACAATGGAAAGAAAGAACGGACTTCTGTAAATTATACTGTTCTCTGACCTCTACCCTCATGCTGTGGCATTCATGCACCCCACCCCACAATAAATAA
>CABHPP010110121.1:13146-24478 GCA_902168425.1 Peromyscus attwateri | reverse complement strand
GGGGGGGAGGGTGACTGGAGCAGGGGAATGTTTCAGACTGGAAAGACTCGTTACATAGAGAGAAAAGGGCAAAAGAATTAAGATTGTAGGAGAGCCTTCTGGTAAGACAGTGGGTGAGGAGGGCAACCGAAAGGACCCTGGTAGGCCCAGGCTGGTGACCCATAAAACCTGGGTTAAAGTTCTGGCCCCAGCTCTGAACCCTGGAGCCTTCCCTCTCTGGCCCCATCTCCATCTGTAAATGAAGTGATCGGGCTGGATAATCCCTTGTACTTCTGACTTTAAGAGTCTATAACGGAGAGAAACAGAACCAAGAGTATTTGGTCCTGATATTGTAAGACAGGTTGAGGGTGGAGTGTTCAGAAAACCACTGAGGGAGAGCCTCTCTGGTCAACTAGTCATTATCCTGACTCATCTCCCCACATGAGGAATGACCTGCACTCCTGTCCACTTTCTCCCTGGGGCCCTTCTCCCCACATCCCAATTTGCCATCAACAGTGCTTCCCATCTGCAACCTGGGGCCTGAGCTGCTGGCCTGTGGGCCTGATGTGGCATGAGTCTTGGATGCCGGAGGCTGATACAACTGATCCACCATAGCTGGCACTCGGAGTTACACATACCCTGCACACGTCCAATTATGAGTCTCTGCATTACCACTATCCACTGCGTAAAGAAGCTTCTCTGACCAAAGTGAGAGCTTCCACATATGTGAGCAAAAACAGGTATTTAGAATGCAGTTTGAAAGCGTTGAGTAAAACAACAGCTGTAGGTTGTTGTACACCCCCACCCCAGCCCAGCCACCCAACCCACTGCCCAGGGCCCATGGTTTTCCCAAGTCATGACTTCTGATCTGGTTTATAGTATGAGCAGGCCTCATATCCTAATCAGACAGAGCTGGTTACCCCATAACCTACATGCCACTGTCGCACCAGAGGGCACATTTCCCAGCAGGTCACTGTTGCAGCGTGCAGGGTCCAGCTTGTCCTCTCTTCCCCAGCAGCCCACAGAGCATTTCCTGGTACTGTCTAAGCTAGCGAGCAGGGGAAGAGTTTCCTGCTCAATCTGAAGCTGGTTTCTCTATGGACACTTTGAAGGACGTGATGGGCTGTGCAGAGTAGATTTTTTCCTTCAGGCCTCTCTGCACTCCCTTGGCTCCTCCCTGTTTCCAGAGCTCTAGCCTCCCTGGGCAGCCCTGCTGCTGGACTTGGGCTTCAGAGATCCCTTCTTTTCTTTTTCAGTGTGGACAGTGTGCTGCTGGCACTTTATGTGTGTGTGCCTGGTGCACACGAGGCCAGAGAGGGCAATAGAGGCCCTGGAACTACAGACGGTTGTGAGCCACTATGAGGATGCTGGGAATTGAACTCAGGTCCTCTGGAAGGGCAGCCAGTACTCTTAACCACTCAGCCATCTCACCAGCCCTAAGAGATGCCTTTCTTACCCGAAGACTGTGGCACCTGCAGTTACTTTGAAAATTAACTCCTGGGCTCAAGCAAATCTGTTTCAGCCTTCCAAGTAGTCAGCATCACAGGCATGCAAGCCTGTGCTAGGCTTTTAGTGATAGTTTAAATCCACCCTTCTACTCATTAAAAAGGTTTGACAACCTCCAGCATTCCAGGATATCAGCAGGCGACCTGGGCTCTCGAGTTTGGCTTTTAGGCTGTGCCAGTTAGTTTCAATTATCAACCTGACACAATTCAGAATCACCTGGAAAGAGAGTATCAGTGTAGAATTGTCTAGATCAGGTTCCTGTGCGCATATCTGTGAGGGGTTATCTTAAATACTTTGAGATAAGACCTGTAGCTGAAGTTTTCTCCAGTCCCACCTGGGCCGCAGCCGCTCAGACCCAAATAAACACACAGACGCTTATATTAATTAAAACTGTTTGGCCTAATGGCTCAGGCTTCTTGCTAGCTAGATCTTACACTTAAATTAACCCATAATTCTTATTTATGTTTAGCCATGTGGCTTGGTACCTTTTCCCAGTTCTGCCTTCACATCTTGGTTCCTGACTCAGTCTTCCTGTTCCCAGAATTCCCCTCTCTCTTTGTCCCACCTATACTTCCTGCCTGGCTACTGGCCAATCAGCACTTTATTAACCAATCAGAGCAACACATTCACAGCATACAGAGTGATATGCACAGCAAAGACCTTTCTTCTAGTGGTGGCACCATTCCCTGGGCAGGACTGTGCAGAGTGGAGAAAGCATGCTGAGCACCATGGTTCTCTCAGGCTCCTGCCACACCACGTCACTTCCCCTGGATTATAACCCAGACTGTGGGTCACATAAAGTCTTTGTACCTCAAGATGCATTTGCCAGGGTATTTTGTCACTGCAGCAGGGAAGGCACAGGCCCTTGGGCACATCAGGAGCATTTCCTCCTGACTGCACACATGGCACAGCCTGTGTGCATATGTGTACCACACACATGCAATGCTCAACGTTTTCTGTTCTGCTCATTGGTAAGTGCTGGCTGCTGTGTACTATGCTGATTTCCTAACTCTCTCCAAGGACTGCTAGAGGCAGCCTTTCCTGGCTTCCTTCTCTCTCTGCGGCCCCATAGGCTTCTTAAGCAGTGCTTAGCATACGACAGTGAAGTATCTTTATCTGGGAGCTCATGAGGTCAGGGCCTGGGTGAGTATGTTTGACTCATCACGTTCCTAGCATCTCACAGGTCCCATGAGTCGATCAAGTCTTTGTAAAAGCAAAGGCAGGCAGGCAGAGCACTCCCTCACACGTCTTACATATTCCTTCTCTGAAATTCAAAGTTCAGTTCTTGTACATAATAGACAACTTGCTATTTTGAATAAAAGCAATCCATTATATTTCTACATGGTGCCAAGGTTTCAAATCATCTTACTGGCCAACATGGGGTCACAATCAGGGACTCAGGCCATATCTGATCTGCAGGGTTGGTGTTTGCTTGGTCCAGTGCTTGAGCTTGGGCTTAGCTGCTAGGTGGCTGCTATGGAGCTAGTGGCATTAGTCATTTCTGTCCACCTGGCAGCCTCTATTCATGTGCCCTGACCCCCATGAAAGCCTCCGTGCATGTTGGCAGCTGGAATGCTGATGTCCTGAGATGAGAATGTCAGGTCTGGAGACAATGGAATTGTTTCATATCCCCCATCAGTGAAGGATCTTTCCATTCCTCCCTGGAGCTTTCTGTTTTAAGACAGTGACCTGTAAGTGATAGCCACTGGACACAGTTATTGTATACCCCTCAGTACAGCGAACACAGCAAACCAGGCTTGTTTAGGACTTTTTGTCCCACGAGAGGCATGAGGACTGGGGGAGGTGCTGTAGTGACAAAAAACTCAGGGCCTGGAGCCCGTATCAGTGGTAGGCCTCTGGTCTGAGTCACCCACAGATGAGCTGTGTGATCATGGATAGCTCACTTCTTCCTCTAAGAGCCTCAGTTTCCTCGTCTACAGATTGGGTGTTGTAGTAGCACCTCTCTGGAGGTGCTGTGGGGAAAAGGGAGATTAAGTGTATGATTACACGGCCCAGCACCTGGCCCAGACAGGTGTTCACTCACTGGCGGCTCGAGACTGCCGTCACTATGATGATTACTGACTCAGGTTGGAGGAAAGAGGAGTGAGTTGGGCCCTAGGGCTTATTATGTTTTCTCTGGGTGCTGAGGAGCAAAGAAGTCTCTTGGGAGACTCCTGTGATTGGCTATGCTAATCTTGCTGCCTCCTCCCGGTTCTGCATGGGAAATGGAATGCCCCTGGGAGTTTAGGGTTCACAGCTCCTCACTCACAACATTCAGAGCTCCAGGTTCACTTTGGGTGAAGGTCTGTCTTCCACACTCCTGTGTGTTCTACACCATGTTGAAATCCACCCAGGCTACCAGCCATCCCTCAGTGAGCAACAACACAGACAGCCTTTCCTTCTTCCACCTGCCACAGGCCTCATTTCTCAGGGCTCAGCACAGAGCCACAGGCCACGAGGTCTGCCTGTGGTCACTGAAGAATCGCTTCACCTGCTCACTCTCCTCTCAGAGTAACAAGGCTGGGAAAGGAATGGTCACTGGAGAGGAGGCTGGCCAGGCCTGTGCTGTGGACCTCCTCTTCTCTGCTCTAAGAGGATAACTTGCATGATCTAGAGTTTGCAATGTAATACCTGGTGTCAGACAAGCTAAGAGCTTCCTTATAGGGGACTGGAGAGATGTCTCCGTGGTTAAGACCATTTACTGCTCCTGCAGAGGACCCGTGTTTGATTCCCAGAGTCACATGGTGGCTCACAGCCCTCTCTGGAACTCCTGTCCCAGGGGATCCTCTTCTGGCTGGTGAGCACCGGCAGGTACACACATACACAGACGTCTTTCCAAGCAGAATTTGCTTTGGGTTGGTCACATGGCTGTTGACAAAGTTAGGCCCAAACTCAAAGCCTGTTTGCTGTGGTTCAAATGTGTGCACTATCTCCCAGAGGCCCACATGTTAAAGGGTCAGTCCCAGGGGGTGTTAGTCAGGAGGTAGAGCCCTAGGGGGGGTCCTTAGGTCACTGGAGCACCCTGTTGAAAGGGTCTATGAGACCTCAATCCAGTGCCCCTACTTGGCTTTCTGGCTTGCAGTTTCACAGACCACCCTTCACAGGTCACCCTCACTGTCACCCTCCGTGGATGTGCCACCCTCACCAGAGGCCCAGAGCAAGCGGACTGCTGGTCTTGGATGGGAACCTTTTACTACATAAACTAAACACTTTCCCCCTTTATGTTAATTGCCTCAGGTACTTTGTTACAGTCACAGCAAACTGGTTAATACACATTCTTTTCTTCCTGCCAGTTTGCACACTACTTCATTTTGTGCCCATCGACCTCTCTAGACAGGGACATGCCTGATTCATAATTGTTCCTCTACCAAACACAGCCACTGGCACCCACCTGGAGCTTGGTAAGGGTCCTAAATGGATGAGAAGGCCCACTCTAGAGTCTTAAGACAAAACCACCACAGTCTCCCAAATTAAATGTAACCTTATTTCAAAAAAGGTCCTTTATACACTGTGATTCAATGCAGAAGCACTTGAAGATATTCAGGATAATTACCTTCAATACGATGAAAAATCAAGAGATTAACTAATGCTGCCCCCTCATAGACTTTGCCTTTACCCTTCTCAGGAAGGATTAGCCAAAGTCACGTCAGCATTTTGCTCATGTATCTCTTTATGTGTCTGTTGCTTGCCTCCATGGTACTAGTAGGAATCATTTTTGAGAGAACTGTGCCACTAATCCTTACTCCCTCCTCCCAATTAATGACACCCCATGCGAGTCTCCGATGAAAGGCGCATTATTAATATTCAAGGAAAAAACCCTTGTAACCATTTTAACAGATACAGCTAACAATGAACTAAATTTGCTTTGTGCAAGACTGAGAGTGAGCATCCCAAATTAGTTTATGTAAAAGCTGAAATCCTTCCCTGAAAGGTCTCAGTACCATCCCCAAAGAATATCCCGATCATCAGCAGCGCCGTCAAGATTCCCGCCAACATTATCCCCTTTGTTGTCTGAAATGTAGAATCAAGCACATCTGGCAAATGTCCTGGAGCTCACAATCTCTCAAACAGCATCTAATTCCCAATGGTGAAAGAGAGAACGCCACCGCCTAATCGTGCTGCTCTTCAAAATAGCAGCGACTTTCCTTCAATCAGAAACAATGGCTTTGGTTTCGTAAAAATATCACACGCTGGTGATTATTTGCAGAGAGGCCCTTTTTACGCTTGAACCTGTGGATCCCAGACAGAATTCAAAATTAAGACCACAAACCTCATTTGAATGTACACTTGGTTCCATGGGCAGTGGGAAGAAGGATTTTGACCTGGCTTGTGCCATCTGGAGCCTTTGGGAGGAGGATGAAGCGGAAGACGGTGGTGAGAGCTATCACTGACTGGACATCTACCATCAGTGGGAGGAAGTCCTCCCATCAGCTACATTCGACAAACTGAGGCTCAGTGAGGTTAAAGAATTCCCCCAGGAAACTCAGCACAGATGGGAGTCATACTTAGGCTCATCTGCATGCCAGGCCTGTTCACAGCGGCCCGGGCGATTGCCCCCAGCCAACTCTAGAATACCCAACTGCAGACTGTACACCTGAAAATGGAAGGCCACTTTAGTCTTCTGAAGTTTAAACATCCCAAACGCCCAACAGGAGGGGACTGAGGCGCATATGGAATGAGGGATGTGATGATGGTTTTACTGAGTGTCCCTGCTGTGTCCCAGGCACAGGCCTCCACCTCACATGACACCAGCAGCTTTGATAAGTAGCTTTCCTGATCATTCCTATTTCACAGATGGTGAGATTGAGGTGAGGCGAAATGCCTGGCTCAAGGTCAACAAAGCTGGAATTAAAACCCAGGTCCAGCTGACTCCAAAGCTAAATAGCGATAGCATTTGGGCTGGCTTTGAGAAGGTGGAGTTTGCTAGTGCAAGAACCAATGGCCTTCCCAGCACCACAGAGATGGAATTACAGACAGATACTTTTGCTAAGGCAGGTCCTTTGCTTACTTTATGCTCAAAATCTGGCCCAGAGAGTCCTCCAGTGCTATGGAAAGTCAAGACTCCTCTCATCTTGAAGCAGCTGCTTCCCCTAAGACAGCCCATCCCATGCCTGACTCTTACACTGTCAACCATGGTCCAGCCAAGGCTACAACCCTGATTGCCCACTGCCAGCTTCAGTTCCTGCCCTAATCCCAGGCTACCTCTCAGTGGAGCCTCCTGGGGTTTGCCTAAGATGGCCAGTGAGGCTCCCACACAGCCCTCCCAGTGCTGGCTCTCTGGCAAGACAAAAGGCAATTTATCCAAATGTTATAATCACCTGGAGGCTGGCATGCAGGGGCATCCCTGCTTTATCTGTGGTATTGTCAGCAGCACCATAATGAAGGCTTTGTGGAGGGATAATATCACGCTTGTGACTGCCAGATAAAATGCCCCACAGATCACACATCCCTCCCAGCAGACGTGGGTATGCGCCGTCAGCAGAAGGCATAGGAAGGGACACTAGGCACACTGATGCCTCCACTGTGCCAGCAACTTAGCCCATCCCCAGCCTTTGAGGAAATGCTTTTTTCCCTACTTGACAGATGGGGAAACTGAGGCTCAGGGAGTATGTTATTTGTTAACAATTATGCCTCTGTTAAAGTGAAGAGCCAGCATTTGAACCCAAGTCTTTCTGATAATATAGGTAAAGCTATGGAGCCCTCTCCCCAAACAGAAATTGGCCTAGAAAGGGTAAGAATGGATCATCTGGAAGCCACCCATGGGTCCCTGTCAAGATCTATGCGTGGTGATGACAGACTGCCCTGCTTGCTGCCCCTCCCTGACCTGCCCACTGTCACCCTCTCACCTTGCCACTCCAAAGGTTTTGGAAGTCCCCCTTCCAGCTGCAAGGCCCATGGACTCTGGTAACAATGCTTCCCTGCCCTCATGGCAGCCTCCTGGAGGCATCCAGAGGCCACAGCTTCCCCTTCTGCAGCTGGAATCAGCCTGGCCAGCATGGTTTGTTTTGTCTTCTTTAATAGAAGTAAGTGCAAGGCCAGAACCCTTGGGCAGAAGCCTCACCTATCTTCCTCAGTTCTGCTCTGGAAGTCGGGGTACTTAGCTGAAGCCCATTCCTGGGCTGGAGGGGCAGCTAGAGCCACAGTCAGCTCTTGGATATGCCACTTGCTAGCTGGGCAAATTTGAGCAGGTAACTTACCTTCTCTAAAATTCAGACTCCTCATGTGAAGGATGGGAGCAGTAAAGGATCTGTAGCGAGCATGAGATTGATGCCGGCAGTCTCGTGGGAACAGTGTGTGACTCTGCCCATGGCACAGTGCATGCCAGTGATCACCACAGTGGTGATCTTGTACCATGGATTAAAAAGTCACACCACACACCCAGCAAGCCAGGGTCCCTCGGCAGGCTGTTCCCTGGCCTCTGCCCACCTGTTTTTGGTACTGCTTTCAAAACTGAACCAGTGGCCTGCTGTTTCCAGATCTCTCCTTGGTGTTCAGTTTGGGGGCACAGGCCCCTCCCTCATCTTCATCCTTTCTTATCAATCTAGAGTTTCAGATCCTCTGGCACCCCAGACTCAAGTCTTCGATTTTCTCCTGTGTACATGAGGACTTCATATGACAGCACAGAGCTTTCTCCAAACCCCAAATCAGTGCAGGGTGGAGAAAAGCACAGACAGAACAGGCAGGCGCAGGAAGCCTGGGGCCTTCAGGGAGACTAAATGCTCGAGTGAACCACAGATGACATGTGGAAGGCAGTGGCCTGTGATGTTCATGTTCACATTTAATTTTAAATATTGAATATGAGATTCCTTCTTCCAAAACCAAAAATGCCCTCATTTCTCTGGTAGCCAGAGCTGAGATTGCAGTGTGCTGAATGTGTGACTGTGTCCTGTGCAGTTGAGATAATAGCCCAGAAAATGAGGTGCTAACGTTGGCCTTAAAGAACAAGAGATGGGGTTTGTTAAATGAAAGGAAAGGAACAGTAGGAGCCTAAGATATATCACTATGATCTGCTTGTGTGTTAGAGGCTGAGGGAGGACTCAAGGGGCTTTCCAAAGCAGTGATGTCCAGCAGGGCTTTGGTGGGTGTGTCTGAGTGGGTCTCAGCTGTGCATTCAAGGCAGAGGATGGAGAGAAAGTGAATGCTGGTTAGGGTGTTTGGCTTCAATCCCTCAGACAGTGAACAGTCAGGGCAGGAGCTACCTACAGAAGGGCTTCTCAGGAAGTGGGGCAATGACCACACCATGGACTGCAGTGATGAAGACAGGTGTGGCTCTGTCACTGCACCACTGGTGAGCCTGTGAGAGGCTTTGGTTCTGAGCCTGGCTCCCCTCCCCTGTGATCCAGAGATGGTAACACTGACCTGCAGAACCAGTGTTGAAGAGTACGCCCCATCCCTCCTGGTTGTCCCCACTATGCTGGCCTAATCCAGCCTTTGGCATCTGCTAACTGTGCACTGGCCTCCATCATCCACTCACAGCCAGAGGTCGGGGCAAAAGGAACAGATGCTATGAAGTCAGGCTGCCAGGGTGACCTTGGCTGTGGTACTCAATTTTTCTGCATTTTCTTATTGCTATGGCAGGCACCCTGAATGTGGTTCAGAAACACAAATCCAATTATTAGTACTCAAATAGTAAGGGTAGGGATCAGCAGTCTCCATTCCTGAATGCCTCCTGTCCACAGTAGGCACAGATGATGGTTCTAGATTAGTATCACCCACAAGCACAAGTCATGTGTGTATCGCCACCTCAGCAAACTGCCTGTGTGGTACTCAGAGAAGTGTCCTTCCAGCCTAGAGGACTTCCAAGGTTCTTTTTTTTTTTTTTTCTTGACTATGAGCACTTTTCCCCTTACCCAGCAACTGAATCACCCACAATATCCACCCCAAACCACACCAGCCATACTTTTGGAAGTATTCATGAGGTCCACTGAGGTAGGGCATGTGTTCCTGCTGTGCCCAGCACCTGACCCCAGAAGTGCCTCCTAAGATTCTTAACTCACCAGTCCACGAGAACAGGTCCTAAGGCACCCAAGCCCTGAAGCCTTTATCCGCATCATTTCAGTATATTAAAATACAAGCTCTATTTGCTGTTGGGTCTCTCCAACTTTACTTGGTCCATCATTTGACTATAATTCTATTACACTAGCTCTAATTTCTTAGGAGGGGTGTGTTAGCAGAGAATTCTGGCAAAGTGAAGAAACAGCCTGCAAATGGATTTCAAGGATAATAATATTGTTTTGATTTCTAGAATTAATAACTAATCAAGTTTGAATGCATTAATTATAATATTTATTTATTTCAGTCTTACCATTTCCTTTTTTATTTCCAAGCCTCTTATATCTGAATGGGCCTTGGCAAGATTTCGGACGCTGGGTTCTGCAGCCCTGGTTCCCAAGGGGTGGTGTGGCTTGTCCTAATCCACTCCCAAGAGGATACTCTACTACAGGAAGAAACAAGAACAGCCTAAGGCCTCTCACCTGCCTGCAGCAAGCGCTGCCTGGGCAGGGACTTCTCAGTCAATATTAACAATACTGAGGTCTTCGCCTCTGGCCACCACTGCCAGAAAAGTTCGAAGCCTCCTTTTTGTTGGGAGTTGTGATAGGAATACCAGGGCATGGTGGCACTGGTCCACCTCCACCGTCGCATGCTGTGATAGGAATGCCAGGGCATGGTGGCACTGGTCCACCTCCACCGTCGCATGCATTTGTCATCTGTGCTGAAGGTGGGGCAGAGCTATGGGCTGGAAGTCTGATTTGATGTGTACCTTCATCCCAGCCTGGACTCCTGTTGGCATTGACCCCAGGGGTAAGGAGCAGTATCCCATGACAGAAGCTCTCTCTCCCAGAGCCTGGCCTGGCCCTGGGCCCACTGCCAGCCTGGTCTTTCGGATGACCAGGTTGGCTCTTTAGGTTGGCAGTGTCTCTTTCCTGTATTTGTGATCCCATACACTCAGACTTCAGATAAACACCCACTGCCACACTCAGCCATCCCCACACAGTGTGCCACACATTCACCAGAGTTCCATGCACTACAGTGTGTACCTCAAACATAACCACTGGTACACTCACAGGCACACAGCTGCATATTGAGAACAACTGGGTAGAAATGGGCCTTCCCCTCTGCCCCAATGGAGAGAAGGAGGAAATCACTACATCTCCTAAGCCTTCCTTATGGTAAGTGGTGGCAATCTCATTTCTCGTTGAGAGGGTTAATGAATACACACACACACACACACACACACACACACACACACACACACACCACATATGCACATACATACACTTGCACACACACTCACACACACATTATGCACACACAAAGCTCAGCCCCCCCAGGCTCTGGGCTGGGCTGCCCCCACTCCCTGAGGCCTGCTGCTTGTTCACTCTGGATCTCCTCCCTTTCCCAGTCCACACCCCTCCCCTCACACTAGGGAGCTGCAGAGGAG
This sequence comes from Peromyscus attwateri, assembly GCA_902168425.1. Taxonomy (NCBI): domain Eukaryota; kingdom Metazoa; phylum Chordata; class Mammalia; order Rodentia; family Cricetidae; genus Peromyscus; species Peromyscus attwateri. Next base: position 13,551 of record CABHPP010110121.1, on the reverse strand, counting down.
TGGTGACCACAGGGTTACCTAACCCAAAGGTGTGCCAAGAGCCCAGCTTGTGGGTGCCCGGTGACCCCAATCTCCCTGTTTGCCCACCATGGCTCACCTGCCCCAGCCTGTCCTCCTAGCTTTGAACAGAGCTCATTAGCTGAGCTGTGCCTCTTGATCCTCATGGTGCCAATGCTGAGTAAAGATCTCCTCCCTGTAATCCCCTCCACCCCATATCTGGCAGGCGCCCAGAAATTCCAAGGGTACATTGGCGAGTCCCTTAGGGAACACACCCTCGCAATCATCCAGTTTGGGAATTAAAGACCCATTGGAATGATGTCTAGCTTTCACCTCCTCAGTACTCATGGAACGCCCTTCTTCCTGACCAGGCCTTCCCCTGCCTTCTGTAGGAGCTGGTTCATCCTG
>CABHPP010110115.1:21192-44321 GCA_902168425.1 Peromyscus attwateri | reverse complement strand
CAGTGCTTTATTAGGAACACATTTGCCATACAGAACAGCCCACAGCAGTCTGACATGAGGTTTAGGTTTAAATATAAAACAAGAGACACGTGTAACTGAACAGTGCTGGTCAAAGGTATGGTTGCACTCAACACTGACCCGTCATTGCCCAGGCTCTAGGATCTCCAGTGAGGTGCTGTGGCAAGGTTCAGAACCATGTGAAATCTTTCTCTGGCTGGCAACCAATGTCATCCTTTCTCTTTACTCAGCACAAGACTTCTAGAAAAATTCCAGAACTGTGGGTACCATTGTTTCAATAATGTCAGCACAAATGTCTCAGTCTGCCAGGATGTTTTATACTGGCTGACAACAGAAAGCAGATCTGATGTACATCAGCAAGAGAGTCAGGCAAGGTGTCGAATACCCTCCAGGTCTACCATATTTTCTCTAGGGAATTTTCTTGGAGAGTGCTAAATAGATGCTGTATTCATGTTCAATGATATAAGAAGTAGGTCAAGGGAGGCAGAAGTAGTACCTTTAGTAAAAAACAATTCAAATAAATGTTAGTTTTGTGTGCAGATAAGCTTCCTGTGACCTGGAGAGTTTGAGACTTAGGTAGAATAGTTATTTTAGAGCTACCACATAAAAAAATGCCATGTACCTGCATTCATATATTAATAATGTTTCCCATTATCTTCTCAGGTAAAGATCAGTATATTGGTACGTGGAACTATTTGGGCAAAATACAAGTATTTATCAGCCATGTTCTTACATTTAAAATAAAAATAAACTTATGCAGTCCTGTGAAAATGAGCTTACTTGTATTACTAACAAAAACCATAAGACTTGATTTGTTTTTTTGGTTTGTTTTGTTTTTTTTTTTTTTGGTGTTTTTCGAGACAGGGTTTCTCTGTGTAGCTTTGCGCCTTTCCTGGAACTCACTTGGTAGCCCAGGCTGGCCTCGAACTCACAGAGATCCGCCTGGCTCTGCCTTCCGAGTGTGAGAATAGAGGCAGCAGAGCACTGCTTATTTTTTGCTATAGTATTTGTGTTTGAGTTGTGGGAATAAGTTCAGCAGAAATAGATTAGTTTCTTTAATTATTATTTTATTATTCATTTCCCTTACAACTAGAAAAGGCATGGTAGACACCTTGTGTAGAAAACTCCTTCCTCCACTGTCCTATTTTGCTATATTTATTCCTTGCCCTTCTAGCTAGAAAAAGAATGGATTCCAAGTTCTCACATAGTCTTTCATGGTTGTTTGTTTCTTAGGAAAAAAAATCTCAAGAGTCTCTTCCATCTGTAACAGTCAGCTTTCATGGTTTAAAAAGGAAATCAAAGTCATAATTCCTTTCCTTAGGACAAACTGTCTCAATGGACCTGGATTTAGTGTTTCTTTGAAGCCAAACAAGGCCCACCCAACAAGCTTGGCCAGGGAGGGATCAACTAAGGGGAAGCCAGACAAAAGAGATGGCCAGGCTTGCCTGAAGTGAGAACCTGGGCTCTGATGACTGAGCAACCTCACCTTGGCAAGACTCAACTACAACTTGAAAGGCAAGCCAGCCCAATTGATTTCTCTAGCTATCATGACCTCTCCAGACAACAGGACTCACAACATTTTTTTGATTATGCTATTCAAATAAGAAAAATGAGACATCCAATATATACAAAGACTTGGATCAATATATTTATCAATGAAGTAATTGCAATTATTTGTTATGTCATGTGATGGCAAATAGAGACTAGTGAAATGTGTGAGGTGGGAGGAGATAGAAGAGCTCTTTTCATGTTTGGAAGTGAAGAGAGCCAGCTCTAATGGAGAAAACAAAAAGAGATGGTTGTTAACATCTTGAGACTCTGATAATGCCCATTAAGTCCATTTCCTGGTTCTTGTGCGGATGTGAGACTACAACAGGCACATGGCAGCATCTCCATGTATCTGAAGCCTGTGGCACATACAGGGAAGTGAGAAGCATGCAGCACAGACACAGACAAGGCCTGACCATGAAGTGTGTGCCAGAACAATGGAAGGGACTTTTCTGTAGGCTTGAGAATCTACAATATATCCTACAATCAGACAGCAGTGCTTTGCCTGAATAATTTGCCTCTCTGGAACATGTCTATTATATAAGTAGCTCAGAAGGTTGCAGCTACACTGCAAAATGGATAAAGTATGCAGGGTTCTAACATGAATCCACATCTGCACATTTCCAACCTTAAACATGCAAAACTTTTGTGAAGTTAACTAAGGACTAGCAATTGCCCATCTTGTGTCAGGACCATGTAACTGGTTGTTAGGATACAGGACCAAAGGATGGCATTATGACTTTGTGCCAGTGACATAGAAAACTGTGTTTTCTTCCATGCTTTCTCCATAATGATGGGTGAATCAGATAACCCTTTTTGTACTCATACAATGGCCATAACTCTGAGAAACCCATCCATGTGGGAAACTGGGAGTCAAGACCGTGTTCCAACATGAATTGGAGGAACAAGAGCCTGCATGGTGTATACTTGCCCTGTGGGCAGAGCCATCCTCAAATGGCCTTTGGCATGCTTTACTCTTGCCTCTGCTTGTTGGCAAGTTCAAAAATACCTGGGATGAATCAGTAGACTCTTCACCATAGCTTTCAGCATGGGCTGGGCAATTCCTTTGAAAAGCCTAGATCTGACATTTTTGTCTGTCAATTTGATAAAGGTGAAGCCATACAGACATCTCTATTCTACTAGAAGCAACAGATACTGTGAAATACACACAGAGATTAAAAAAAAAAGCATCCTGCTTGGAGAGTAACTTTTTAATGAATGGAGACCTATCTCACCTCCATAAGCATCTGCTCAGGGTTAGTCTTCTGAAAACCTGCTTTCAAGACTGTTTCTCCATTGTCATTAACTGTCTTTTGTTGCTAAGAGAGTCACTAAATATGTCATTTGGGTGACAATGACCAAATATGTGCTATAAATGACTTCTGTCTTTTCCGATGCAACAGAGCAAACTGAGTAATCAACATGCTTTGAAAAATATGACTTGTGATCATTTCATCAAAGGGCAGCACACTGCTCTTAAGTGAATGGAAACAAGCAAAGATGGATCACTTTGTAAACAATGAAGTTATTAGTTAGATTAGGCTGTGTGGATTGAATCCTGGTATTCCATTTCAGGTAAGGCAGCGGCTCTGCGATGCTCAGACCCTGGGGTGCCCCAGGATCCTTCTGAGTCGTTCATGTGTCCCAAACTCTTTTCACAACAGCACATATTAATTTTCCTTTTTGTCTCTATTGGCATCTTTACCAACTATTACATAGCCAAGGTTTATGCTGAGTAGAAATTGAAGTAGTGGTACCAAATTATGGCATTAAATACTCACCATCACAGACTCATAGTAAAAATCATGTTGCAACCACTCAAGGATACCCTGATAAAATGGGAAGAACAATGATTTTTATTAAATTCTGATAGTTGAATAAGCCTTTTTTTCTTACTGTTCTGTATAGCAAGATGATAAATCTAAAACATTTCTTCTATATATTGAAGGATGATGGTTGTTTAAAAAATATATGGTTTCACTTGAGTTGCAAACCACATAGACATTTTAAAAATGAATCACCACTCATTTTTACTGAAAAAATGACTAATTATAGTTATTTATAGTTGAATGTTTGGCATATTTTTTCTGATTATGAACAAGGCCTGTCACTTCCAGAAAAATAACTCAATGGTAGAATCTAAATTTTCAAGCAAAGTTTAAAATGTTAATATCTGTCACCCAGAGCTTAACAACTTCTCAGTATTTTAAGCTGTTTGCTGACCATGTTATTGTAATTTTAATGAACTTGACTTTTTTGATATGGTTATCAAAATTTGGAAGCTGTGTTCTGGAGAGATGGCCCCAGCAGTTAGAGCACATACTGCTCTTGCAGAGGACTGGCATTCCCAGCTCCCAATGGTGGCTGTTCCCAACTTCCTGTTAACTCCAGCTCCAGCATATCTGATGCCCTCTTCTGGCCTCTGCAGGCACCTCATCCATGTACATACACTTCCTTTCCATATATTCATATGTTTAAAAGAATAGAAGACTTGCCTACCTCAGTGAATGAGTATTTTCCAGATGAGGGATGTATGATGTTCCTGATTTCCTTAGGGTAAAAGGCAAAAGATAGGAGATAACAATGAATTTTATCAATAAAGTGTGGAAAGTTTGCTGATACAGTTTTATTTTCCTGCTTGTCAACGTGTAAAATTGTGGTATGACTATCTGAAAAGGTATTAAAACACTTCTCTCTTTTCTAACTATAAATCTGCAAGAGGCAGTGTTTTCTTTATGTGTTTCAACCAAACAACATCCCATAGTAGGTTAGATACAGGAACTGGAATGAGAATCCACATGTTTTCTAATTACATATTTTGTGTTTAGAAACTACAGCTATTTTCACAAAATACATTGCTTAGGTTAGTGTATAATGTGCCTTTTCTTATTTTAAAATAATGGATAGATATGTTTTAAATTTAACTTTTTGTTATTGTTATGGTAAGTATCTACAGACATAACCCACATAAACAAAAGCTATTTGAATTCCTCAATAATCTTTTAGTGTATGAAGGAACCCTGAGACCAAAACATTTGAGTACTATTTTACTTTAAGAATTGGGCAAACTCAATTCTGCAACAGCTATTATCACCAACCTAAAGGAAAAAAATATGTGCACTGAGATGAAAATAAAGGTACTCTATTGCAAATTAGATTCTATGCAAACTTTTTTTTTCTAGCTGGTAACGTGATATTTGCTTGCTAGACTGTGAATAGCAGTCTCTGGGGAATAATTGGAGACAGGGTATTTTAAAATTCTGATAGTTAAAACTGTGCTTGAAAAACAAATCTAAACATTTTTGGACATATTGAAATCTTAATTTCTTTAATTCCCTAGCAAATGAAAAGCCTTTCCTATGGAAGCATAAATGGTTGCTAAGTTACTGAATGTTTCAGACTGGAGACTTCCTTCCCCCACAGTTCAGATTATGACTGATCTCTGCTCAGACAGAGGCTTCCCTCGTGATCCACAGAGCTAAAGCAACTCGCCATTCCTTAGCATGAGCTGCATTTTTTATTTTCTTTCTTTCTTTTTTCTTTTTTTTGTGTGTGCTGCACATTGAAGTTTTATTTTCATACAGTATTTTGGTCTTGTGATGATAACATGCATTTGTAAACATTGCTTTTTAGATTGAATCAGCTAAATCATAAAACTTAAAAGCTTCCTGAGCTCATTGCCAGCACATTTGAGAGGAATTGTTATGTGGAACTGTAAGGGAAATAAACCCTGTCCTCCCCAAGTTGATTTTGGTCATGGTGTTTCATCACAGCAATAGTAACCCTGACTAGGACATGGGGTATGTGAGTTTCTTTACAACAAGCTCTCAAGCTCCCCACCTTCTGATGGTCAGTCACCTTTTACTGACCCGTCCCATGCATCTACTACCACTTCCTATATATACCACTCATATATTTTCCTCAAACACACCCTTCTCTAGCATGTGTTGGGTCTTGAGTCCCCTATTTCTGTTCCTGAAGTGGTTTTATTCCCCTTCTTTTTTTCTATCCAACACATTCTCCCATCCATTCACAAACAACAACAACAACGACAACAACAAAACAATTTGTTTTGTCCATTTACTCACTCAACAAATAGGGGATACTCCATGTTCCAGTTAGCTTTAAGTCATCTGAATAAGTCCTGAAGTCATCTCTATTAAGGAATCTCTCAATCAGAGCACCTCTGGCCATATCTATGGTGATTGTCTTGATTATTAATTGATTTAGGAGGGCCCAGCCCACTGTGGGTGGCACAATTCCTAGGCAGGTAGTCCTGGGTTGCATAAAAAAACTAGCTAAGCATAAACCTGTAAGCAAGCTAGCAAGCAGTGTTCCTTTGCGGTGGTTTCTGACTTCAAGGTTCTGCTTGAACTCCTACTCTAACTACCTTAGATGATGGACTTGTGACCTCAAAGTATAAACCAAATATGTCCTCACCTTCCCAAGGCTGCTTTTGGTAAGGGTGTTTGATCAGAGTAGCAGAGAAAGAACTAAAACATTCTGCAAAGGTCAGAATGGATCTCTGTTTTTATGTTAGAGAGCATCCTGGGAGTGACAGTGGTACAGTCTCAGTGACTGTCAGGTAGGAAACCTGAACCCGAGTGCTGTGAGTGTGGGGAGTACAGGGAGAGGTTCACATGGGGAAGACACATCAAATAATGGCGGGGATAATCAGAAGCGGGCAGCATTCAATATAGGGAGGGCTTTGTGGCAGGAAGGAACAGCTGGAGGATGGGGCTGGAGTGCAGTGAGTCAGCGGGGGCACAGTGCCCTTGAATTTGGAGTGTGCAGAACCCAAAGCAGACAAAAAAAAAAAAAAAGCATGTGACCATATTAGTTTTTAACCTAAGAGATTTATGGAACTTTAAAAACTGGAAAAATGATGGAATCTCAGCGCTCATGGTGGTTCCTGTAAAACGGATTAGAGATAGTCTAGAGTCAATACAGGGAGGCCAGTGATGCAATTGGTTTAATAGTCATCCAGCGTAATGTTGGTTGCTTGGATTAGGAAGGTGAAGGATGTGGGTTTAAGACTGAGTACACAGTGGACTTGAAAAGTCGATGGCTGGTGGACTGGCTCCAGCAGTGTAGAGAGAAGTAGGGACCAAGGATGAAACCTGAGATCCTAGATGGAGCAACTCAGGATGGAAAGGGTCTATATACTGAGCCAGGCAGCTCCAGGATGAAGGCAAAGCTTCAGAGAGAGCTCATGACTCCCTTTGGCGCAAGTAGTGACTGCTTTAGCCTTAGACTCACACTTCTTACTGTGATTTGCACGTGGAGTGTCTCCTCAAATGCTTAAACACGTGTTCCCAGCTGGTGGCTCTGTTCTGTGAAGCTTTGGAAAATTGAGGAAGCTTAGTCTTTCTCGGGGAAGGGGACCCTAGTGGGTGGGCCTTGAGGCTTACAGCCCAGCTCTGCTTCCTGTCGTCTCTTTCTTCATCTTCATCCTGGTCCATGGAGATGTGGGCAAGAAGCCTTACTCTCTCATCATCATGTGTTCCTCACCATGATGAGCTGAACTCTCAGTCCATAAACCACTAAGAAGTCTTCTTCTTTTATTTTTTTTCATGTCAGGTTTGGGTCACAACAATGAGAAAAGTAACTAATCTCTCTCTTTTATACTACTGCCATTTTATACACCATTTGTTAGGTTTAAAGCTTTTGGGTTTGTGTTGCCCTGTGATGGTACAGTCCACTTTTGTATGAGCGTTGACAGGTGACAGAGCACAGCTTCCCTGCATGGAAAAGTGAAGGGACAAGATACAACATAGGCCCAACCCCATACAGAGTTCTCAGATCAATGCGGCTTTGGCAATTGCTTGACTCCATGTTAGAAAGAAGTGGCCTCGCCTCCCTGAGATACCAATACAGACTACGTTAGCAGTGGCAGCAGTGGCAGGCCAGAAAGCCAGTCAGACTGTTCCTGCAGCATATACATTGCTGTACACACTGCTCAGCCTCCTCGATACCTGTCAGTTTACAAACCCAATCCCATGTCCTTCTGGTTGAGGGGAAATCCCTTATGATGCTGACGAATGATATCTAAGATGGTGATGACAGTTGGTGACACCTACTGAATGTCTCATGTGAGGCAGGCATGGCTCTAGTTAGTTTAGGTACATCTCATCCTTTAATCTTTATGAGCAGTGGCTTCTGTCTTAGCCCTGTGCCACAAATGAGAGGCAGAGAAAAAAAAAACCCAGCATGGAATTAGTAACACTTTGGTACTGATTCTTTGTCTAGTTAGTGATAAAGACAGAGGGAAGACTTCAGAGCCTGGCTCCAGAGCCAGTCTTTTTATTAAGGTTAGATTCTGTGGCTGGTTACCAAGAACCTGGCCATACGTTTCTCTTTGTGGTCTGTTTTCCCTGTGAGTCAGTGAGTATGTTAAGGTTAAATGCTGGGTATAAATTGCTTTCATGCTTCAAACAGTGAGATTGCAGTTGAGTCTCAGAGCACCCAGGGAAGCAGCAAAGAGAGTCCTTCAGTTAACAGCCCCCTTTACCCAGGCTTTCTGCCTCTCCTCACCTGCTAACTGGGGCGAGGTTCTCAGCTTCAGCCCCGCTCTGTAAGCACTGTCCTGCTCCACGACACCGTTAACCCAGGGTTGCAGGTGCCAACACAGTCATGAAAGCTCCCATTGTACAACATCTGTGCAAAGGATTCGTGTTGAGGTTTTTGTGGGGACGAGGGAATGCTGAAAGCCAACTGACAACACAACGCGGCAGTGAAACTGTGTAGTTTCGATTCCCCGAGATTTGTAGAGCCCGTCTGTTCAGTGCGGCCACGGCAGCAGCCAGGAGAGCAATGCCGTGTCCGCATTCCACACGAAGAAAGCTCTGTGCACAGAGCCAGCGAAGCAGCAGTCCCTGAAGGTGAAGCTGTCCTTCCTGGGGGATTTCCAGATGGTGACGTGCAGAGCTGTGAAGGTTTAATGAAGCCGAGTTGGGGAGGACAGAAACTCCCTGGAGGACTGAGAAGATGGGCATCAGAGTCTGAGGATAGTCTGTTACTTCTAGGTCACTGACACAGGGCCGTGGATAGCACAGTCCCTCTGAACTGTGGTCTAAAGCCACACAGTCTGGGTTGGAGAGGCCAATTGCTCATGCTCTCCATCTCTGATGATTCTACTAAGTCCCTTGACTTTAGCACGGAGACAAAAAGCAGTTTTGAACCTTCCCTCCATCGCCCTGGGATGAAGACAGGGTGTGAGAGAGAACCAGTGCACCACCCCATTCCCAGCACCATCACCCATTCCTGCTCCTGAAGGTGGCAGTGTGTCATATCATTCTCATGCATGTGGTGCTCTCTGCTGGCAGCTGCAATCTGTGTTCCTCCTGCCTCCCTGCTCGGTGATCTTACTGCTCCTAGGAAGCAGCATGGAGGAGATTTGATTCACAGCCAGTGGCAAGAACCTCCCGTTTCCTGCAGCACTTCCTTGACCCATTTTAGGATCAATTGCAACTCCCTATAAAGACACAATCATAATTAAGATGGACTCTTCCCTTATAGTCTTGGCTGGCAGCTCAGTCTTACATGCCTAGCTTTTTTGTTGTTGTTGTTGTTTTGTTTTTTTTTTTTTGTTTTGTTTTTCAAATGATGGTACCTAGGGCAACAGTGTCACTGGGAGGGATTAAGACTAGGAAATGACTTGATGGGCCTCTCCCTCCCAATTCCTAATAGCAAAGAGCCATTCTCAATGTGCATTAAAAGCAGGTGAGAACAGTGGGCTTGCCATTGCAAATCCACCTGCAGACAGATCTCTACCACCCAACCTGGATCAGAATGCCAACCAGTTTCAGAAGACAAGAGCCTGTATACTCAGTCAAGCATCATTGCCTGCTCTCATGAATGCTTGGTGAGCACGTACTGACCCCAGACTGGCTGTTACCCCGCAATCTCTATCACAATAATGGGGGAAAAAGTGACAGAAAAATCAACATTAATTTTCTTCAAGAAAAGGATTTCATCAGGGAGGCCAAATGAAAATATGCTCAAACTTAATTTTGATCAAAGTTTTAAGATTGTGATACAGGAGGAGTGAGCATTGAGGATGGAGAGGTGACTGGGGTGCAGGGATCTTTGTGTCCACAACCACCACGCTAGCAGAGTGCTACTTATTTTTTAAAAATGGAAAATAAAAGGAATGTGTGGACATAAGCTCGTATCTTGAGTATGCATACAGTATCTAGGAGGATATATAAAGCCAATAACAACAAATGTTTTTTGGCACTCATTTTGTGAGAGAGACACTTCTACACATTTTGCATGCCTTGATTTACTCCAGTCTTCCTAAGAACTGCTTGAAGGAGATTTTGACTCTTCCCATCCTCCAGACAAGAGGACCATGGTACAGAAAGATAATTATTCTGCTCATAGTTCTGTGGGGACATGAACCGATTTAGAGTTAGAGGTGAAGCAATCTACCTGCTGCCCCTAGGAAGCAGGACTAATCAGAGCACAGGACTTGGGGAAAGGTCCTTCTGTTGCAAACAATTGCCTTTTGGACTTTGAACCATAAACTTACGGTCATATGTTCAGTGCATAAATGAATACATGTCAATATTCACCTAATAACAAGATACACAGAATTCTAAAGTTAAAAGGAAAGGGAACATATTTATCTACTGTCTGCTCGCTCCTAGAGAGTCCAAAAGAGCAGAGTTTATTTTATTTTATTTTATTATTTTTTTTTTATTATGGAGAGATGGCCCAGCAGTTAAGAGCACTTTTTTAACTCAGAGATGGGCTGCCTGAGCTCAAATTCCACTTCTGCGGTTGAATTTGGAGAAGTTTGTATTCCCCGAGACTCTGAGAGTTATTTTAAGTGGATATGTTAATATGCATTCTTATAAGAGTGTTTTGTTCTTAATATCTGCTGGGTGCATATTTGGTATCATTATCCCAAAGGGGCAAAAAAAATCCATCTAAATTATTCAACTATTAAGTAATATGAAATATTTGTTACACACTAGACATAATTCTAGGTTCTAAGGATGTGACAATAGAGAGAAATAAAATCTCTCTGTGGAGCCATTAACTACTCAGAAAGGAAAAGATAATACGACTTGGGATGAGAAAATAAGAGACAGAGGGGAGGGAGAATGAACAGCTGGAAAGGTATACAGCATTTCAATGGAGTCGGCAGCGTCTCCAGTACCAGTTCATCATCACAAGAGGACGGACAATTACATAGTGACAAATCATTACTGATTATTTTGAGTATATATAAATCCCTACAAAAATCCTTAATATCTAGAAAAAAGTAGCAACATATTTTTATACACCTCCGTTTGCAGAGAGCATTTAACATGAAACACACTAAGAACTGTCTCTTGTAAGAAAGACGACAATTCCTGAACATGTACTTTGAAGCTAGAGCAGATTCTAGAACAATTCTGATCGTGGGCTGAGGAGATGGCTCCAAAGATAAAAAAAAGTTCTTGCTGTGTAAGCATGAACACCTGAGTCTGCATCCTGAGAATCTATGTAAAAGCCAAATGCTTAGCGCAAATGTCTGTAATCACGGTGTCCTTGTGGGGAGAGTGGAGTTATTGGAGATGGACACTGGAGAGTCTCTGGAAACTCATGGGCCAGCTGGCCTGACACACACAGCAGAAAGCAGTGAAGTGATCCTGTCTCATTCAAGGTAGAAGGTGAGATACAGAATCTAATTTTGTTCTCTGACTTTCATATGTGTTCTGCGGCACATGCGATAATGTGCGAACACACTTTAGTGTGAACAATGAAGTTTTCAGACTCATTCAATTTTGATAAGACCCAATGGTCAAGAAAGCACTGTGAGACATGGAATGCCAAGTGCTTTTCAATGGCTTAGCTGATCTAGTAGAGACATAAATTGTGCACTTTCACAGGCAATATTGCAGAATATGGCTTCTCCTGCTTGGAAAGTAGTAGGCACAAACCTAAAGACACTGGAGCAGTCAGCAAGGGAAGGGCCTGGGAGAGATGATTGGACATCCCAGGTGCAGGACTACCTCTTGCTTACTCTTCTAGGATGACTTTCATCCCACCCCAATACCCCCCAAACAAAGCCTTCCTCCCTGTCATATTCTTTCAGATTATTTGCACCACTGAACATCACTGAGTTACAGGAAACACTGTAACACATTGGTACTTTCTTTTCCCTACCAGCACCCATATAGCATCTTCCCTGAGAAATACTGGAGGGTTTTTTCCATGGATTACACAAAGCATCACTAACTGAAACTGGTCTACACAGAAATCAAAATAGAGCACTTTGGAGGCATATATCAGGTGCACACTAGCTCTGATGCTGCTTTGACAAAACTTCAAAGCCATTTTCGTTTCAGTTTTTGCTCTCAGGGCTCAGGGTGAGTTCTAAAAGAGCATCTAATATTTCTTTCAAGAAAGCTCCACAAGAATGCAGTTGTTCTTTTTTTTTTTAGTGCTCTGTCTTCAACTTATAGAATAGTGCTCAGTTACAGAGTAAGTGCTCAATAAATACTTGAATGAATGAAATGATAGAATTCACTAAATAAATGGTATGAAAGCCCTTATATATTGAGGAAATTGAGACCCAATGAGCTTATTTAGGCAGACTCTGGGCCATAGAATAATATTTTGTCCCTGGGTCTATATATCATGGCACCCTATCTATTTATCTTAATGCCAATCAAGGTCATCATAATACCCCTTTTCTTTACCTTGGATTTAGAAACAGAAAGCCTGTGTAGGTCAGGGTGGTTCACTTGGGTTTGTTTGTGCTGTTTTCCCTTGAGACTGAGTTTCCTATATTCAGGAGTACAGATGATGAGCTATCCTCTTCTATCATGTATGCCATTCACCTCTATGCAGAGAAGAAAATACAGGTTCTGTGGAGATTCAACATAGTTTGCAGCCAGGTAAACAGAATCAGTGTTTGTAGTAGTGTTATAGAATATTATTTTAAGATGTGTTGCATTTGTTTATGTTGTGGAACATTTGTTGAATAATGCAAAGATGCATTGTATTCTTTTATGTTGCATTTGTTTAACTCTGTGAAGTTACTTTGCCTGTCTAAAACATCTGATTGGTCTAATAAAGAGCTGAATGGCCAATAGCAAGGCATGAGAAACGATAGGTGGGGTTGCCAGGAAGAGAGAATAAATAGGAGAAGGTCAAGGAGTGAGAAAAGAAGGGGCCAGTCATCCAGCTACATGGCAAGCCATGGAATAAGGAAAAAAAGAAAAGGTGTACAGAAATAGAGAAAAATAAAAGCCCAGAGGCAGAAAGTAGATGGATTTGTAGCTAGAGTTTTTCTTTCCAGGTCCCGCCAAGTCCCAGCAGTCCTGTAACCCACTTATAAAATAAACATACAGATGCTTATTATTTAAACTGCTTGGCCATTAGCTCAGGCCTACCATTGTCTAGCTCTTACTCTTATACTCAGCCCATTTCTGTTAATCTGTATGTCACCATGTGTTCCGTGGCTTTACCTGCTGCCTTTACGTGATGTTCCCTGGATGGCAGGCTGGCATCTCCTCTTCTCCGCCTTCCTGTTCTCTCAATTCTCCTCTATGCTAGTCCCACCTATACTTCCTGCCTGGCTACTGGTCAATCAGTGTTTTATTTATCAATCAATCATCCACAGCATGGATTAATTTAAGGTAAGAAAGCCAGTTAGAAACAAGCCAAGCTCAGGCTGGGCATTTATAAGAAAGAATAAGCCTCTGTGTGTTTATTTGGGAGCTGGGTGTTAGGGTTCCCAAAGAACAAAGAGTCAAAAGAGTAGAAAACAATCAGCAACATAGGAGTCCTTGAAGTGCTACCAGATAACCACACAGCACAATACAATGCATAGCCTTCTTAAAGCCAAAAGTGTCTGTTTTTCCCATGATGAATCCCCAGCACCTAGGATGTCCTTTAGTATTTGATAACCACCTGTGAATGAATTAGTGCAGTGAATGAGAAAGATAAACAGGGAGGAAGTGGTGGGAGTATGGAAAGTAAGGGAAAAACAGTTATGTGCAAGAAGTAAGATGTCAGCCTTGAGGTGAGCAACTCCTGTTTGTCTCCTGTTTCCTAAGAGAGATACATTCCTGGCATTAAAAAAAAAAAGAAAGAAAACTGACCTGAAAGACTAAAGGACATTTTTTTATTTGAATTATGCAACTTGGTTGTTAAACATGGTCATAACTGAAGTAGCCATTTGAATATTCACTTACCTCATTTCCTACAACAAAACTTTCTGCCATGCATTGATGAACATCAGAGACAGGGTCATGAAAACATTCCTGGGAGGAATAAGAAATCTATTTATTCTGTTTTTATGTGGCATTCTAGAGCACCCTCACAAATTTTGATATATTAGGCATCAGTTAAATGACTAGTGGAGATTTTGCTTAACTTCTTAAAAATGTGCCCCGAAGCTCTCTTTGTTGCTTCCTCTATACCCAAGGCTGGTTTCAATCTGCTTCATGACTTTTATCCTTTGAGCCAATCCCTGAGTCAAAATGTCTAATTCTGGAACTCAATCCCTTAGAGATTAACAGACCTACCAGCCCCAAAGACCATGGGGGACCTAGAATGTAAAATGTTTATACACTTGAATTCATTGCAGATTCATGCAAGCCATCGGGCCATTTTTATCATGAATTGAAACCATTGTTGAGTTCACCTCTTTGCCTCTGCTTGACTGATTCCCATCACATAGCTGGAGGTTGCATTTTTCCATTGGTGGTAACCATAATAATTTTCCCATGCTTCCACTCTATCATAAAAAATAGACAAGTAATGTGAGAAGGAGATGGACCCTGGGCAGGAAACCAGTGGCTGGGGGCTTTGCTCCAAGCTCCAACCTGGAGTCCCTGTGACTTCAACCAAAATTCTTACCATTTTTTTTTCCTTCTGGAAATAAGAATGGTTGTTTGGAAGGAGAAAGAACACACTGAGCTCCATGTATGGAAGCAAAGATCTCTAAGTTCTTCTTTGACTCTTCAATGAGTTTGGGAATTTTAAGTGGCTGATGAGGAAGTAATTAGATCACAAAGTATGATCATGTTTTAATTGTTCCTAAGCAGCATTTCATTCTCATTAGAGTCCTTTGAATGAAAGCTTAAAAACATTTCAAAGACATTATTTAATCCTTCACACACAAGAATTATAGTTCAACTGAAAATAGGCATTAAATTAATATCTTTTAATTTTGTGTCTACATTTTTTGTTTAGATGATTCCAGGTGATTTACTGAAGAGAATCACACATGCTGACAACCACTTTGCTTAAAAACATGCCCTGTGCTCCTATTTCAAATATTGCATCAGTGAAGAAGAAAGAAAACATTTCATTGAAAATTCCCTTGTGTTTTCGCTCCATCAGGACCATGATTAATTTTCTTCATGAAGAACTACGTGTCACCAACATTTCAAAGATATTTTCCATGTGTTTTCCATAATAAAAGGGCTATTTTTTCCTTGAAGCTTTTATCTCCCATAACCCAAACTAACTTCCAAATGCATTGTTATGAAGTTTGAGGAATGTCTGTTTCTGTTTTTCATTGCTTGTTTCCAATTTTTGCCAAGGCGATTTTGAAATTATTAGCAGAAAATCAAGCTACTGCAAATAATTAATAATTGGCAACATTAGTCAAGAAGGCAGTATCTGCAGCAGTCTAGGTGACAGAATGTCCTACAATGTGTCGCTCACATGTAAACAATGGCCATGCAACCAGAA
Organism: Peromyscus attwateri; assembly: GCA_902168425.1. NCBI lineage: Eukaryota > Metazoa > Chordata > Mammalia > Rodentia > Cricetidae > Peromyscus > Peromyscus attwateri. The sequence goes on along the minus strand of CABHPP010110115.1, from coordinate 29,054 downwards.
TAAACATCTAGGGACTAAATTAATGTCATTAATCTACACAATGGTTTGCTGTCGTCTTCTGAGGATTCCCATTGAATTTTATACTTCTTTCTCTGTTATCTTCTCACCGTCTGAAGAGGATCACTAATATCATTTACCACCTTCTTTTAAGAGCTCTAAAAGATAAAATTACAATACTGTTCTTTTCTATTTGGGCATACACACTTGCACAATTAATGTCACGATAGTCGTGAAAATAAAAATGGCCCTGTAAATACATATGTTCTTATGTGATCTATCTGAAGTAAGACAGTCAGAGAGTTTAGAATAATTTATGTTTTTAAATGCTTCCTTCTCCTTATTTTATACTGATAGGAGGAATTAGTTATGCCTTCCCATGGCACAGTATGGTAATGCCAGCGGCCTTAAAATATTAGGATAGCAATCAGACAATTGTAACAGGGAAACAAAACCCAGGTGTGATTACTCTATTTTTGATGAGAACAAGTCTCAGAACTATAAAACAAGAAGGAAGGGACCCTAGAAGTTGTAATAAGAGACAGAGATGGGAGGATGTGGAGAGATGTGTGTGTCAGGGGAAAAAAACTGGAAAAGTATAATTCTACAGCAGCAGCACACCCTGAGGAAACAGCCACACTGAACCCCCACAGTGGGAATGGGGTGCCAGGGACCGAAGCAGGGGCTCTCCTCAATTTTCTTTGGTAGGAAATACACAAGTATATGATGACATGACTAACAAAGATTTACACACAGTGTGTATTCACAGGAAGCACCATGTCAGTATAGCAGTGAGAGAAGAAAAATGTTGCTGAATTATGAATAACTCTGGAGTGACTCTCAGTTCCCTATGCACATTGGAGATTAAAAATACTTATTTTAAGACATAACATGATTTTTTAAAAGAAGCTGTTTTTGTAGGAACTAGAACTACTGCCATGTGTCTATGCAGAAACCCGGAACATATGGTCCACCAAGAATTAACTTCATTCATATGTAAGTGCCAAAGGGAATTCAACATAGAATATCATAAATATTTGAAAATGTATGAGATGGGGCTAAGAGGAATAAGAGAAACTGAATTTCTGTGAAATAGAACCCACTGGAAACAAAATTTATGTTAAATAGATGAAAAGTATAGCCATAAAAATTTAGAACTTAATTAATGATGTCTATATATAACAAACTGACCAGATACTTTGCCTGGCCCTGTCTTTGGAAATAAGTAAATATGATGAATATATTAATACGTATAATACATATAACATATATTACACACACATATTTGTTTATTCATTTAAATTAGTCAATGGAGTAGCAGCACTATGAAATTCTCAGACACCAAAAACTAAATGAATGGAAAGCCAGAGAGGTAAGTAGATCATTGTTTGTAATGAATAAATTTGCAGAACAGCTTCATTTTTTACAGCCTGCCAACTTCCAGAAGAAAGAAAAATCTTGGCATTGCCCTGATTAAAAGACATCATTGAAGGCTTCCTCACATAGACATGGTACCTCATGTGGCATCACTATAAAGGTAAACTACTAAAAATATGCTAATAGCCCTCTGGGTATAGTAGGTAAAGCTGCCTTTCCATAGCACTGAGAAAGTAAATAAATTGAAGAAACAAATACTTCCTTATGATTCCATGACTAGAAAAAGTCTCTTGGGTGGGGTTAAAGCTGCAATTATAAGTATATAGTGATCTAAAACCCTTAAGTAAGTAGCTCTCAAAATACCATCTGTGAAAACAATTGCATGTCTGTAGATCATTCTGAGTGGCGTGGTCATTTTAACAGCCTTGGTTTTCAAATCCATGAACATGAGATACTCTTCCACTTATTTGTATCTTCTTCAATTACGTTCACTAGTATTTTGTAATTTTCAGTGTGCTATAGATATAAACTCCTTGGTTAAATTTACTTTTACATGTTTCATTTTATTTTTGATGTTACTACAAATAGAATTATTTCATTTTTGTGGATAGCTTACTGTTAGCATGTAGGAATGATACTGGTTTTATGTGATGCTTTTGTATTCTGAACTTTTATTGAGCATGTTTATAGTTATACCAGGTTTTTGCTGAAGATTAGAAATTTCTACAAGTAATTACAGTCAGGCCATCTGCAAGTAAGACATTTTCATTCTTTCCTTTCCTGTTTGGATGGTTTTCTTTCTTTTCCTTGCTTAATTGTTCAGCTTAGGACTTTAATTACTAAACTGAATAGAAATGTTAAGTAGCCATTTGCCATGGTTTGGATATGAACTGCACCCCGACCCCAGCTCATGTGAGGAAGGCTTGGTCCTCAGTTGGTGAATCCAATCATTGATAAGTAATTGAAGTAATTGGTTCCTTTTGTTTGTTTTTTTTTTTTTGAGAGAGGGTTTCTCTGTGTAGTTTTGGTGCCTGTCCTGGAACTCGCTCTGTAGACAAGGCTGGCCTCGAACTCACAGATATCCGCCTGGCTCTGCCTCCCGAGTGCTGAGATTAAAGAAGTGAGCCACCACCGCCCAGCTATAAACTCCTCTTTCTATAAGTTGCCTTGGTCACAGCAACAGAAAAGTGACTAATATGGTGTGTCTAAGACAAAAACCGTGCTGGAGGAAAGGCAGAAAGAAGACAGTGCATCACTTCCATGACAACCATATACCACGCAGACTTACCGCCGCCCAGCTCTAGGATCAATTTCTAATAGAAGAGTGTTGGAAAGGGGAATTGATCACTGGTAAACTCTTCTTTGGTATGACCAAACTGTTTCAGAGAAAAACTGTGCTTATTAATGCCTTCGTGACTACGACGTGAGACTCTCTACTTCATCATACCCCTGCATGCAATGTTTCATCCTTTTAATACTTTTTAAAATTGGTTCTTTGACAGTTTCATACATGTATTTTGATCATATTCACCCTAGGGAAGAGCTCACCAATTGGTTATTCAGTGCCAAATAGTCAGGCCTGAAAACACACACAAGTAGATTATATAGATGGAGCATGTTATATTTCGCAATATATAGGTATAAGCATATACATATATGTATGTAATAACAATGTAAAAAGAGACTACGAATTTGAAGGGGAGCAGGGAGGTATATATGAGCAGATTTAGAGAGAGGAAAGGTAAGGGAGAATCATAATTATATTATAATCAAAAATAAAATTAAAAAAAAAGTTGGAATCAGGGGCAGGGAGATAGCTCACTTGGAAAAGTGTTTTCTGCCCAAGCACAAGGACCTGTGTTCAGATCCCCAAGGCCTATGCCAACAACCTCTCTGAATGTACATTCTGAGACAGCAAAATGCCCAAGCTCACTGAGATCCAGGTGAGGGAGGGTGTGGGTGGGGGGCTGAGACATCTAGATGCATGAGCTCACTGAGACCCCAGTAACTGGGGTGACGGGGTAGGGAAGGTGAGGAGTGGGACAGTTGAGACAGCAAGATGCCTGAACTCATTGAGACCCCAGTAATGGGGAGGCTGAGACAGCAAGAAGCTGAGTTCACTGCTTAGCCATTCCAGCCAAATCTGTTCACTCCACATTCAATGAGAGACTCAGTTTTAAAATTCAAGGTAGAGAGTGATAGAGGAAGACACCAATGTTGAACTCTTGTCCCCACATGCACGGGAACATATACATGTGTACACACATAAGTACATATACACACAAAGTTAAAATCAATACACCATTGAGATTCTCATTTTGTAACTGTGGACAGGAAAAGAGCACTGGGTGTCTGTCTGCTTGTCTCCATAGAGATGTTATGATTCACATCTGGTTAGACAGGCACAGTTTCTCATCACCAGCATGACCATGGCTTCACCCATGTCTAATCTCAATAATATTTCATGGCTATGCTCCAGAAACTTAGACATTTTGTTTACATGCTTTTCTTTTTATTTCCCGTTTGCGAAATTAGGCTTTCACATATATAAGAACAGATGTTATCATTCACATTCAAATCATTTTTATGCTTTAATTTTGCATTTGTGGTATATATGTTTATGGAGAGGATTTATCGTCTGTGGAAAATGAAGGCTATCTTAATAACTTCAAATACCTAGATTACCTTGGTCTTTATGTAAAAGAAGATTCTTTGTTATCATTATTTTGAGGGAACAGAAACATGTTGTCTGTTTTCCGCCAGCTTATAATACAACACAGGCAAATACAGGAATGCACTTCTTCTGTAATTTTGCCAAAGGGCTTTTACTGTTCTCTTTTGCTTATTGAGAGCTATTGTATAATGATGTCCACTTACCTTCTCAGTAGGGAAAAACCTCTGCTAACAATTTTGGAAGTACTAGGGTTGGATACACTGAGGAACTGGGGTGCACAAAGGAGACTGTTCAGTAGCTCTCTATTGCTCTGTAAGCCTGGGGCAGCTTTGCATGGACCAAAAAAGCATTTTGCCTGTGGTAGCCTGACTGAGGCTGCCAGATGTCTAAAGGGAAGTTCTGACAAATGCCAGCTTTGGACCAGCCTGAGATCTTAAGGTCCTCAGATCTATGAGAAGTTGAGTTTAAGAATAGTCTTCTCCTGGCTGAGGAATCTAAAGGAGCAGCCATTTGTTGTCAATGGGGTCACCTACCAGAGAATGTCGTTTAGCTCCACGCTTATTTTTGGACTGGAATATTGTTGACAGAACTCAGTTTCTCATTGAACCTATACATTGATAAAATGGCTGGGTAAATGAGATTAATTTCTAAAAATTCTACTTAATATTTCTGAAAGAAAAATTCCATGCCCCAAGATAGGATAATGTTTAACAGCTGGCAGGAGGCAGAGGTTGGAGAGTTCGAACAACCTGATTTGTGAAGTATTTCAATTTCTTTGGAATAAATATCCAAAGTCCTGAAGTTTAATGGTGTGAAACTGTGCCCGTATAATCACTCTGGTTCCCACTTTCAGTACAGAATTCGATAAAGTACATGATATAGTCAACATTTTATCGTAAAATAAACTTTGTGTGTGATGGTTTTACAAAGCTAAGGTAAATGTAAGTGTCCTGAGCTCCTTTAAGGTAGGTTAGGCTAACCTATACTAGTTAACAGTTAGGTATATTAAGTGCATTTTTGATTCAGAGTATTTTAAACCTACCTAGAGATAACGATGAAATCTAATTTATCTGTGCTCTCACTAAGGCCCATTTCAAGCTGTCAAAGTAAGATAAGCACACAGGTGCATGTACCCGTGCGCGTGCATGCACGCATGCATGCACACACACAGACACACACACACACACACTTCAGCTCCTGTCAGCTGATACCAGCCAGTATTTCACTGATTCTGTGCATTGAACTGAGTTTTTTCTCATTATGATATAATATGAGCAAGTGGGTTGTGCTGATCATTTTTTGTCAATTTAATGCACGCTAGATTTATTTGGGAAAATAGAGCTTCAGTTGAGACTATGCCCCCATGATATCGGCTTATGGGCAAAGCTGTTGTTACATTTTCTTGACTGATGATTGATGCGATAGGGCCCAGCTCACTCTAGAAGTTGCCACCCCTGGGCTAATGGTCCTGAGTTCTGTAAGAAAGGATGATGAATGAGCCATGAGGAGCAAGCTAGTAAGCAGCATTCCTCTATGGCCTTTGCTTCAGTTCTTACTTCCCATTTCCTGCCCTGTCTTCCCTGGATGATGGTCCACAAGCTGTAGGATGAAATAAACCCTTCCTTCCCTAAGTTGCTTTAGGTCATGGTGTTTATCACAGCAATAGAAACCCTAACTAAGACACAAGTCACACCTTTATCCACTACAATAGAGTGATTCAGGGAAATGTACTTTAATTTGAATTTTGATCACTTACATTTGGTGTTCAGCTATGATTTTATTTGGTACTTTTAAAACATATTACTTTTAAAAACATTGAGAAGAGATTGTGATAATTTCACTCATGAGATGTAAGTCTGTTCTGCTATGGTAATTGTCTTTGTCTATCTTAGAACAGAATCATCAAATTTCAGCTACACTAAGATCTTAATCCAAAGAGGAATATTTAACATCTTACAGTTTAATTGCCACAATGCCTCCAACTTGGTATTTTTCACTCAGTACTGCTTTAGCTATTTTGAGTGTTTTGTGGTTTCATATGAATTTTATGGTCCTTTTATTTCTGTAGAGAATGACATTGACATTATGACATGCATTGCATTGAATCTGCAGATTGTCTTATTTAGTATGGTATGGTCATTTAAACCTGTTCCAGTCTACCAAAGTGGACAGCATTGGCAGGTTAAATAAGCCAGGCATAGAAAGAGAAATGCCACATTGTGCTGGCTATGTCAACCTGATGCAAGCTAAAGTCATCTGAGAGCAGGGAACCTCAACTAATGCCTTCATAAGACTGGGCTGTAGGCAAGCCTATGGGACATTTTATTAATTAGTGGTTTATGTGGGTCCACACAGCCCATTGTGAGAAGTGCCATCTCTGGCTGGTGGTCCTGGATTCTATAAGAAAGCAAGCCATGAGGAACAAGCCAGTAAGCAGCACCCCTCCATGGCCTCTGATTCCGTTCCTGCCTCCAGGTTTCTGCCATGTCTGAGTTCCTGTCCTGACTTCTTTCAACGGTGAACAGTGATGTATGAGTGTAAGCAAAATGAACCCTTTTCTCCCCAGCTTGCTTTTGGTCATGGTGTTTTAATCACAGCAAGAGTAACCCCAAGTAAGACACACGTGATTTAACTAACGTGAGGAAACTAAACAATATGTCTTGTAAAAGAAGAGCAAGGAATAATGGTCACTGGGGACTAGGAAGAGGAGTGGGGAGGAAGGACAGAGAGAGGTCAGATAAGGGATATAAAAACAGAGGAGAGGAATGAGCTGCAGTGTTATATAGCCTGCAGTGTAACTGTGGTCCACAACATTCTGTGGTCTGACTCAGCAGATAAAGAAGAGTCCACAAGTCCCCAGCGTATGTAAATTATTCATGTTTGAGGAGATCGAAATGCAAATTAGCCTTATTTGATCATTACACTTCGCATGAATTGTTCTGTACTCCAGAAATGCCTACAAATATTCTTATAGTCATGTAAATTCTGCAGGGAGGCTACAGATAAAATTATGAGAGAATGACTACTAATCTAACGTTTAGTCTTCCCCAATCATAAAATACCCAGAAGTCTGATAGCATGACTTACTTTGGCCAGTTGGATCCAGCAGTTGTTGCTCCACTGGACATCAGTGAGCCTTAGGGAGTAGAGCCCACCTAGGAAGGCCACAGCTATGGCCTAATAACCCAGTGCTGACCTCAGGCACTAGCTGACCTTTGAGGAGAGTTTGGCATTCTCATTTAGTCTCAGCTCCAGGATCAGCTCAGATCGGCCAGTCTTTGCAGGGCTGTCTCTGAATTTGACTGGCTTTGTCCCAATTTTTTTTTCTTATTTGAGGAATTTGCCTTTTCCCCTAAATGTCCTAATAGGGAAGCATCTCTTTATTCTTATTCAACTTTCACCATACAACTTAACGTCGTCTCTTATCTGTTCCCACTGAAAAAACCTCTCCCTGGATGGTTATTTGTACACACAGAGAACTGATAGATGGTTCAGTTTGATAGTTACCAGTTGTAAGTGCCCATCACTTCATTGAATGTTTTGAAGAATATCAGTGGGTTTAATCCATCATATTGGATTCCACTCAACATAGATCAAAGCATCCGAAGGGTTTGAAATCTATCAGGTAATGACTTAAATGTCACTGTGGTTGCTATAGCAAACAAGTCAGGCCATATGTGATTCCTGGGGAGAGAAAGACACTCAGAATCAGAATGCAGAAAAAACATTATGCGAGGGAAGGCAGAGTGGATGAGAATAATGCCTTGGTGTGTGTGTGTGTGTGTGTGTGTGTGTGTGTGTGTGTGTGTGTGTG
>CABHPP010110115.1:8474-21182 GCA_902168425.1 Peromyscus attwateri | reverse complement strand
GTGTGTGTGTGTGTGTGTGTGTGTGTGTGTGTGTGTGTGTGTGTGTGTTTGACATTTTACAAGTTTCCAATGTTTTCTTCTTCATTTTGGGTCTTGATTTTTTTTTCCATGTAATAACTTCCAGGCCCAACCTGTGCCCTCTGAGCTGTTCAGAGATGAGATTACTCACTTGCATTTGACTTGATTCCTAGGAAATTAAAACCTTGTGCTTCAATCCCAAGGTCCCCAGAGCCTTGTGAGCTGACCCTAGAACTGCAAAAAGTAAACAGAAGACGAAATCATAAGGAAACAGGCCCTTAGGAGCCTCTTGCCCCACCCTGAGAAGAACTTACTTCACTTCTCATGTGATTACATGTGTGTGAGAGAGAAAAGGCAATAACAACAACTCATAAATTCTTCCTAGTGCTGACAAGGGTCCAATAGTTCAGCTCTGAAAAAACTCATTCCTTGAAAGAGCGGCCTGAGCGTTCTCCATGTAGTTACTGTCTTCATGTAAGAGTTTAGGGAAAAGTCACCGTAAAATAATGTTGAAAAGCTAAACCTGAAAGAATGACAGAGGACGCTATCAAAATGAGGAATTCATGTCCATCTTAATGGCAACAACTGTAATCTTTAATAAATGCTTTGATTTATGTATCTCCGAGAAGCAACTAAATCTCATGTGATCTGTGACTTCAAACACTGCTTTATCCTGTTTAGGGACACAGTTAAAGGCCACACAGCTAAGTTCATGACTTCCTGACCTGAACAGTCTGCCCGTGGGACATTGTTTTACTGTGTGGGCAGGAACATTTCCACAGCCTCTCGCAGCTACACCGACAGGAAAGCAATATGAATTTGCACAGCTTGGGTGATCCAGGACCCCTGATAACCATACAAGACATGCTTCTGCAGCAGCTGCCAAACCCCAGTTCTCTCTGGAAACTTCCTTTCCTTATCTCAAAGACTTGCATTGTGAAAATTCCTCATCAAACGCAAGCTGAGATACAGATCATTTTCCTAGGAGAAGGGTACTTTTATAAGGCTTTAAAAGAGTTATGAGTTCAAATACTAAACCTTTGTTATATCTTTACTAAGGATGAAGGATCATCTATTGAAACAAGAATTGCTGCTTCTTTTTCATAAACAATGGCAAAATGCATTCCTGGACTCCAAAGAGGCTTAGAAAGATAGCCTCTCAAATTATCTGGGGAATGAAGGACCGTATAGATAACAAAGTATCCTCAGGAATCATAAGTCCAACCCAGGTAAAGGATGAAGTGTGTAGATAAACTTCTTCTGTATCCTCATTATAGACAGGACATCTGGGCTAGATTTATTTGTAGCAATGCATTCACTATGTCAATTCAGACAGTTATCTGGTGTGTGAACTTCACTTCACATGATGCTGTGAAACAGTGCAAAACAAAACTTCCCAAAAAGGACCGTAGAAAAGGGAAGGAAGTGATAACCAGGATGAAGGAAGGAATAGAGGACGAGCCTTCAAGACTAAGTCAGGCAGGCTTGGTTTGCCTCTTTGTTGCTAGAACTGTAGATGACGGCTACAGAGTCTGTGACACAGATGTTCTTCCTAAGAGAGCAGCTGTGCTGAACAAGATCTACCTTCTCTGAGTGGTTAACTGGCAGCTTTATATGGCCAGTTTGTGAGTCCTCTTTAAAGGCATTAAAAATAGAATCTTTACGATTGAGATTTTCTACTCAAAAAAATAGGCTCTTGATTTCTCAATTTTGCAGGCATGCAGACTGGGAAGCTTTAATAATAGCACATTCCAAGATGATAAAAGAATTATTAAACCTGTTCACATGTAAAGAGTCTATCCATTGTAACAGCTTGGCATGAATACAGTAATTAGAGCACGCGTGTGCTTTTACCCATCCTTGTGCACAAAGGCATAAAGGGATGAGGCAGTGAGCATTTACCATGGTAGCCTTGTCTTGCTCCAAATGGAGCAGCGATCCTGTTCCATTCTCCCCATTCTGTAGTAATGGCATGATAGGCATGCTATTTCCCCCGTAATATAAATAACAAGATAATAACTGAGAAGCGTTTAAGTTGTATGTCTCAGTTGTGTAGACATAGACATTAGAAAACTTTAACATCACATTCCAAGATGAGGGTGAGCTGTTGAACATATGTGCACTTTCAATGTGCTTCTTATAGCAGTTTGACCCTCTTTGTATATTTTAATACATAACTTAGGAAAGCTGTCACTGATATTGTAAGTCATCCATATGTGATTAAATATTTCTTTTATGGGAGCCAAGTAAATGTTATAGTTACAAAAATAAGAAAAGATGTCACTTTGGATGCAACTATAGATAACAAATAAATATTTTAACTAATATTCACAAAGTGATTTACAATTTTAAAAGCATTTTATATCATTGTATACATTATAATGTTAAATTTACAAATAGCATTCATTTTTATTTAATGCAATGTTTCTAAGGAAAGCTTGAGAAAATTATCTATTGTCACTGATTAGATCCAACCCTTAAATTTTAAACTGCTTCCCTCCATCTGCAGCTATCTCCAGAAAAACCCCTTAGATTCATCCACTGTCTGAAAGTGTCCATGTTAACCATAAAACAGCAAGGCTCCAAATGCCAGTGGCCATGGCAGCAAAGACTTAGTTCATTATCATACCTATGATCACCAGGGTCAACTGTGGTCTCAATTGCCTCCGATCAGATTGGCCTGCTGGAATGTCTGTGGGGGATTGTCTTGATGGCTAATTGATGTAGGAAGGCCGAGGTCAACTGAAGTCTTTTCTCCAATTATTACACTTGGGGCACAGACTAGTGAAGGCTCCAGGATAGGGAACAGCTTCAGACAGTTCTAAGGTCTCTGAGTCTGCAAGTATGGCTGTTCAAGGCACGTGTCATCTATTCTGATGTTAATAAGTTTGACAAATTAAAAAGTTATTTATCTACCTCTATTTCCAGAGATTTGGAAATAATAATCCTACCGTGTGCCAGAAAGGAAAACAACTGAAAATAGTAATGAAAAACAATCCCCAATATACCAGAGTTTTAACTGGTAGTCAGTCAGTCTGGACCTTGGAAAAAAATTAAAAAAAGAATATTTCAGTCTTGGCTGTGCCTGGCTCTCAATGTCATTTCCCTTTGTCCCACTCTTCCTCCTTAATCCTTTGGTCACATGAGGCTCTTTATTTCATCATTAAACTGGTTAATTTTGATAATTTTGCTAGTTGGTCAGAAGAGGATGTCAGCATTACAGCTTTTGATAGTTTTTAGAATTTTAATTTTATCTCTGGAGATGACATTAACAACTCTTCCCCTGGGAATTATAGGAGAGTGTCTTCTCCAGTGATGTAGTTAGGGACAAGAGATAGACAGAAGTGGGGCAGAGAATCTGAAGTTCACATGTGTACCTGGATTAACTAGAGAGAGAGCACCAGCTGTAAGATGGCAAAAATCTCGCACTATAGTCATGAAGGAAACAAAGAAGCATGAAGTCACATCTATCAAAATGACTCCTCAAAACAGCAACAACAGCAAAATATAAGGTCCCTTTTTTAGTGTGTAATAGACTGTCCTGGTTAGCTGGAGTCACTTGAGAAAGGAGTCTCAGTTGAGATTGTGTCTAGATCAGACTGGCCTTCCGGAATGTCTGTGGGAGATTGTCTTAATGGTTAATTGATGTAAAAAGGCCCAGTCCACCATGGGTGGCAACAGACCCTGGGCTGAAGAAGAATGCCCCCTAACTACGAGCCAGTTAGCAGCATTTCCTCATGGTTCCTGCCTCACTTTGGTGTGAAATGAGTTCCTCTGTCAGAGGCAATGCTGTGCCGAATAGCAAGCAGATCTGCCTTCAGGTTCTTGTCCAGAGTTCCTGCCTTGATTTCTCTCACTAATGGGCCATTATCTATAATCATAAGCCACATAAACTCTTCCTTCCCCTATGTTGCTTTTGGTTCCATGATTTTACCACAGCAGTAAAAAAAAAAAAACCTAGAACATGGAGTGATGACCTCCTATACAGATCCACAGGCTAGAACCCAGTGACCATGAGTATGTCAGCTCACATGGCGTAAGGGACGTGGCACAGAAAGAGAATGTGAAAAAATAAGGCTCTGGAGGTTAGAGTACCCACGAGTGTGTCTGTATGAGGGAGGCAGGGCTGTCAAAGACAGGTGGGGCAACTAAAGCAGATGGTAGCCATGGTTACAAGTCAGAAGTCTAGAATGAATCTTCAGAGCTAAAATCAAGGCCTTGGTAGGACGTGCTCTTCGTGGAGGCTCCAGAAGAGTCTGTATCTGCCAAAACTTGAAAAACATTGATGTCAGTTTCTTCTAGAACCAAAGCAGCAGGCACCAAGATTCAGAGTAGGTCACTAGGAGAGGTTCTGTCCCCTTTTAAGGGCCTAAAAGCATCCAAAATCAGAGGCTGGAGAAAAGGCTCAGAAGTTAAAAGCACTGGCTGTTCTTCCAATGGACCCAGGTTCAATTTTCAGTACCATATGATGGCTAAAAACTTTAACTCCAATCCTAAAGAATTCAATGTCCTGTTCTGACCCCCAGTGGGTACTGCATTCATGTAGTACATGTACATACATGTGGCAAAAATGCTCATGTTCATGAAGTAAAATTAATTAAAATGATGGTCTGGCATGGTGACATATGCCTTTAACTCCTTTCTAGAGATAGAGGCAGGTGGATCTCTGTGAACTCAAGGCCATCTTGGTCTACAAAGTGAGTTCCAGGCCAGCCAGGGCTACACAGTGGGACCCTGTTTCAAAAAACAAAAAAAAACAAAAAAGCAAAAATAAAAACAACAAAAAAAGCAAAAACAAAAAAAGTTTCCCAAATCATACCACACCTCTCTTGTGTGTCTCCATAGTATCAGTATCCACTTCTATCAAATTTGAAGCAGATTTTCAGCACAATAATTTCTTCAACTCCTTTAATTTTGAGGGTAAAGAAAACAACAGTATAGCCAGAAGGTCCTTCTTCACTTTTCTGTATTTTCAAGTAAATGTTTCCAGCCCACCTCATACAGACTCCCGCAAGGTTTCCTCCTAGAAACCTGTGTATTGAATCTGAAAACTTCCCACATATTTACACATTTCCTACCTCTTTGTCAATTTAGACTCCTTCCTAACATCCTTTCCAGGCTGGGTGACAGCTGACAGGAAGTAACAGATGGACTGTTCACTTCAGACTGTATTTCTTGTGACATTGCAATACCCAAAGTAGTCTTGCAAAAACTAAAATAGAGCGTTCCTGCTTGTGGGGTCCCTCCCTCTCCTTTCTGGCACCTCCATCCAGGCAGGGGAAGCATGTCTGGAGGCCAAGCTGGCTTGCACAGTGATTCCCCTATAATCTGCTTCCTAGGGCTGGTCTTCTCTTGTCTTCTCCTGTCTTCTTCTGCTCCTCAACCTCCTCCTTCACTTCTTCCTCCTCCCTATCCTTCTTATTCTTGCTCAACTTTACTGATGTATATCTGACAAGAGTATGCTATATACATTTAAAATATGCTAAGTGATAATTCCATATATATGTGTATCTATCTATATATCACAAAACAATTACCCAAATCAAATTAATACTTTATTACTTTGCACAATTACTTTCTGCTGTGAGAAAAGTTATCTTTCCTTAGCAAATGTAAAGACTGAAGCATGAAATTATCAACTCAATTTACCATGATGAGCATCAGATTCTCAGAACTTACCCATCTCATGACTGAAAAGTTTCCAACTTTGGACCAACATCTTCCTCTTCTTCCAACATGGAGTCCATGGCAAATGATGTTATCCATTCTTTTAACCCAATTTTTAAAATATTCTTCAAACAAGTGAGATTGTGTAGTACTTGTGTTCCTGCACGCTAAACATGTTTATCACACTAAATACAATGCCCCTCATGTTGTCACCAATGACAGAATTTCATTTCTTTGTAAGGGCTGAATAATAATCTAATGTTTAGTAATAAACAAGTGCATATTAGACCATTGTTCTTGTATCAGTGGGCATTGCACTAGTTGAGGAAAGCTAATTATGAAAACCATGAATAGTAGCACATGACATGGTATCTGAAATCACATAATTTACCAGAAGCATAATTATGAAGCATCACATGAAGAATGCCTGGCACTGTATATGATTCTAAATGATATACTTTATTAAATTTCCATTTCAATTCTGGGCCATCACGGCCGCAAGAACATGTGGTAGAGGACTTGTTCACCTCCTTGCAAACAGGAAGACGGGAAAGTAACTGGAAGGGGCCAGAGACAAGATACATCCAGGATCTACCTACTTTTATCAGCTGTATTCCACCTCCTATAGTTTCTAGAACTTCCTCAAAAAGTACTGCGACCTGGGGACCAAGCATTCAAAACCTGACCCGGTAGAGCGACATTTTATGCCAAGTCATTGCAGCCATGCCAATTGTTTTCATATTTTGGCTATTGTGCAATGAACATGAACATGCAAATAGCTCTCTGAGATCCTTATTTTGATTATTTTGGCCATATCCCAAAAGTTTGCTGGATCCTACTGTTCAAGGAATCTTCATATGGTTTCCAAAGCATTTACAGATTTGCTTTTAACACAATGCCTTTTAGAGAGATGAGGCTCTGTTCATCCTATCAGTCCTGGAGGTGAGTGTAAACTTGAATATCCATAAGTATGTATCATCTGTGTGATTTTTTTAAGATGGCCAAAATAATAGCCAGAATTCTATTGGGAAATGGATAAAGTGCAGCTTGGGGGCATATACAGGGTAGGAGATCCTTCATGCCCAGCTCTGAGTACTTCATGCTTTTGCTTCCGAGAAGTCTCTTTGCAGAGCTTCAGAGATGATTTCAAATGTCCTGCCCAAGCCCATGTGCCATACCTCAGTCTGCCCGTCTCCTCAACTATGTAGATGGGACAAATCTCAGTCGTGTCCATCCAGATGGCGCCGTATTTGACGGATTCACCTTTCCATCTGAGATTCTGCTCATGAGAAAATAAGAAAGTAGTTGATGATCATTTGATAAAAATTAAACTACCTACATTTCAATGTGTCTCGTTTTTTTTTTTAGTTTCCCAAATTTCAAAATAAATTTTGAGTAACAGAAGCTCTAGAAAAGTAGAAGCCATTGTCTCATTGAGGCCACACAATTCTTTTAATTTAGAAAACTATAAAGATTATTGAGTTCCTCAGATAAAACACCCAGGGCTGCAAGTTCATTACAAACTATTGAATCAATGATTAAATCAAATCTTGAGGGAAATACTAGGACTAGAAAAAAAAACTGTATGCTCTATATCAAAGAGATGGCTTGAGATTTATTTCAAAATTAGGCAGAATAATAACTATTTTCTGTTGCCTCTCCTTGACCATCACTCAGAGGCTCTGCTCACCAAACTTTATATATCTTATGAGCATTCAAGGGTCCCCTGTGCCTCAAGGTAGCACATTGTTTAACTGAGGGGTTAGGGCAGCACTCTTACCACTGCAAGTGGTACACTTTACTACACTAGTGTAACCTGTGAGAACTTCCTAGGGCATTATATGCCTTTTGTTTCCAGGAACTGGGGTCATGTGGCTCTGGAACTCTATTTTAACTTCTTACAATTCTCTCTCTTTTTTTCTCTTTATCTAGAGGGGAAATTTTGGTATCGCTGAAATCAGAACCAAAGTGTAATCTATTCATGCTTTAAGCCTGAAACAAGACAGCATATATTCTCTAAGAGGTTATTGGAATGTCTAAATTTATTAAAATTTCTCATCACTCAGCATAACACACTGTGGTGACCTGGCTATTTGTTCATTATACCTAGACTATGGAAAGAAGACAAACTCCATTGTTAATAAGGTCCAAGTTTGAGAATAACCTGTAGTCTTCTTAGGAAGAAGGCTGATGAGAGACCAGTGATGGGAGCTTTTCAGCTGTCTCCTGATATAATTGACAAGAAGGCCCAACAGAAAGAGTCCACCCTACGAGAAGGAACCAGATATTAAGTTCACACCAAGAACAGTAGATAACCTTGGACACAAATTAACTGTAGCCTCTTCTTCTCTTGACTTTTGTGTCACCAGACTGAGGATAAATCTGACTTTAAAAACAAAACAAAACAACAACAGCAAAAAAAAAAAAAACAACAAAATCAGATTCCAATCAAGGATTGTTGTTGTGCTACCATCTCTTAAGGATATTGAAAAGCTCAGCTTTTGGTAATGTGAGTTGCAGAATCTGAGATGCTTTTCTCACAGTTACTGGCATCCTCTTGGGCACAGAAAGGACTCTGACCTAATGGGATGACTCTGGAGGGAAAGGAGAATAGTTGCTGCATGGTGGTTCTATCACCCAGTGAACACAGCACATGCTAGTCACCCTTGAGGATGCCTATGTAGATCTGGCAGGAATCTAAACTAATTTCAATTCCTACAAAACTCTTATGGTCAGAACCTTAGAAATACTTGCTCATGAGGATTGTTTCTGGGCTAAGGAAATGTATCTATATGTGCATACATATGTGCATGTTAAACGAATCTGTGCAACATATATTGAATATGTGCAAATGTCCTGAATTCTGTGATATCAAGAAGATTATTTTGTGGATATAAGTTTAGATTTTTATTTTATAAATTATTCTCATTATGTATTATTATTGAAAGTTTTCTGATTAATTTCTATTTCTGAATAGACACAAAATTACTTTAGAGCCTCAGTAATTTTTTCATACTCAAGACAAATGGACTAGAATTTCTTTGCATGGGCATATATTGTGAGCAGCACACATTGGGGAACAGTGCTGTGAGTCAAGACAGCATGAGATCTTTAGTAGAGCTCTGTTCTGAGAAAGTACATGAGGATACTCCATAAATGCTTCTGGCCATAACAAGTCTTCATGCAACATGTTGGTACACTAAGTCTTCTTTTCTATAAGCTACCTCTTTTAATACATGGAAATCTGTGTCCTTGGGACAATAGCATGTTATTTTTTAAAGATAAACTTTAAAAATAATTTTAGCTCCTTAAAGACATAGATTCTGAGACTTTAAAAAAATCCAGGACCATTATTTGTCTTTAAGATGATAACCTGATTTTGACTGAGAAAAAATAGAGAAAACCCTTTACTACTAAGAAACAAATGGTAGGATTTTATGGTGGGCTGTGGTTCATCAGGGCTGGCTAACTGTCAGATTACACTAGCGTTTACTATGCAAAAAATGCAAGAAATTCATTCCTATTCCCATAGGGAAGCACCCTGAAGCCAATTAAATGCACTCAATGATTTCTGAAAGGGTGTTGTTTAAATTGGAAGTATCTGCCTATTAAAAACCAGTGGACCTACAGCCAAAAAACATATGAAAACCATAAAAAAGAACATTTTTAGCCCTGCAAATTGAGATGAAACTTGGAAATGAAACTTGAAAATATAAGGTAACATTTAACTTTTAGGGCTTAATATTAAATACCTTTAATGATGACAGTGCCTTGTCCTGCATACAAGTTATAAATGCTATATGTTGTATGCTGACATTATTATCCAACTAATACTTACCTAGTCTCTGAAGGTGAATAGTTTTTCTCCTGTGAATCTACAGTCAAATCAATTGACATCATATTTTATGTTCTCCTTTATCTTTTCAGGTCATTGTACCTATGGTGGTCAATATATTGAGCAGATTGATTATATTCTCAGCTTCAGACATTGGATATTTCCTGATCCTGCTGATCTAGAGAGTCAAAGTTTCCCAATGATTTAAGTGACATTGGTCTCTAGAATTGGTGAACTCCAAGACTGGGATCTTAAGAATAAACTTCTCCAAATGAAGAGACATGATCATTCATTGTGATATTATGGGAGGAAAAATAAAGATTTCAGCTTGGAGTTCCTTGATTTTTCTTGATAAAGTGTTTCTCTTTAATTGTTATCTTTCAATTGTCAACTTTAATTATCTTTAAATTTATCCTCCACTGATTCCCAAAATATGTATGTTCTGTGAAATAAGACTATTAGAACCTTCTCATCTGGAACCACCTGTCTAGCATTTCTCCTATTAAAGAGTTCCAAGGGACAAGATATCCCTAAGCGTGCAATAGTGGTACATACATCTTGGTGTTAACCAACAGCTGTCTAGTTGTACTTAAGGCCTGCTCAACAGTAGGTAAATCATCTCTGGTGCCGGAAACCTAGCCAACTACTGGGGGCTAGTGAGGTCATGGATATTAACGGAGAACCTACTACCATTTTTCTAAGTCAGTGTAATTCCTAACTACATTCTAAATACGCATCCTTACACCTACAGATCAGCATAGCTCTCATCCTTCATTAAAGAGACTTCTGTCTGCAAAAGACAGAGATCATTACAGAAAACTACAACTGGTCAAAATGCAGAAAACAACTGATTGTGGGGTGCTCAGCCTCAAAGGATACCTCTACAACACAACTCCTATACCTAAAGCTTGGGAACATTGTGTAAAAGGGGGCTAAAAGATTGTGAGAGGCAGAGGAATAGGAAATCTGCTGTGAGATCATATATGCTAGAAATTTCAGATAAGTTATACCCATGGAGTCTCATCAACATGGCTACCTAAATACGACCTGAACAACCACAGCACCAATAGACACACCAATGCTAGAAAACTGTCTTGAGGCCTTACCCCTAGACATAGAACTGCAGACAACTAAGAAAAGCTGAGAGTGGGAGAAATAGACTTTCCCTGGATGACTCCCCTAATTGGTTATTCAATACCAAAGGGTCAGACCTGAAATTATACACATATAAGTAACAGAAAATGGACTGAGCAGATTGTATTTGTGTATTCATGTGTTTGTGTGAGTGTATGTGTGTATATAACAGTAGAAATTAAAGAAAAAAGAGGCCATGCATTTGAGAGGGTGGGTCTATGAGGGACTGGAAAGAAGAAAAGGAAGGGGAGATTATATAATTATATTTTAGTTAAAAATAAAGAGTTCCAGGAGACTATGCTAAAAATTGCTAAAGACAAAAAGGACACCAGAGTTAATAAAAGGCCATTTCCTAAGTCGTGCCTATGACATTACTGCGTGTAGCCTCTTAAGAAAAGTCCACATTCCTAATGGAATTGAAGACACGTCTGGGTATTCAAAAAAATTCAGCCTGAGGCTTGGCCAAGATACTTTACCTATTCATGCAAAGAAAAAATTTAAAAGACTTTCAAAGCAAATATATTTTAAAACAAAGTTTGGCTATAAGAAAATAATGCTTTTCAGTTTTCCCCAGCAAATATGAATGGAAAATATAAACCAATCACCTCTCCCATCTTTTTTATTTTCACTGGTGTCTCAGCTACTTTTCTATTGCTGTGACAAAGCACCATGACTAGGGCACCTTATAAAAAGAAAGCATTTAATTCAGACTCAGGATTCCAGAGGTTTAGAGTCCATGCCCATCACAGTGGCAAGTATGACAGCAAACAGAAAGTCATGGTGCCAGAGCGATAGATGAGAGCTTACATTGGATGTACAAGCATGAGGCTAAGAGCTAACTGGAAATGGCATACGATTTTGGAACCTCAAAGCCCACTCCAATGACACACCTCCTCCAACAAGGCCACACCTCTTAATCCTTCCCAAACTGTTCCACCAACTGTGGACCACACATTGAAATATATGAGCCTATGAGAATCACTGGCATTCAAGCCACCACAGTATGTATATGTCTATTATGTATACCAGGTACTGCATCTGGACCATCATTGGGTCTCTCTAATGCTGCTTCACACCAAACACCCATTATCATCTCCATGTTTCAACTTAGAGTGAAGGAAACTGAAACACAGAGAAATTGTCTATTTGATGGCAGTTAGGTAGGTTTCTAGAATATCTAACACCAGATACTATCCAATTGCACTTTACTAACATTACAACTTTCTCATACAAACTACAGTGAAAGCGTACCCCTAGTAGACTGATGAGTGAAGAGTTCATTCTCCATGTGAAAAAGAAGCAAAAGGCAGCCTGAGTTGTGATAATGAAGACAGAGAAGATGGGCTGTTTCACTGACTTTTACTTTTATATTCTTGTGCCCCAGAGCATGAAGGTTTTTTTTTTTTAGAGGACACTTAAAGTCCTTAGAGAAACTTTTATTTCTTTTCAGTTCATAAATAGTGTGTGACTAATGATCAGTCTCTGCAGAGTAAGATATTTCACTGGAAAAAAATTCCAAACCTTAAGCAACCACAACCTGTAAGAAAGTCTCACTAGCTCCAGAAAGAGTAGAAGTCTATACTCATGCCATGGAATCCTGCAGCATCCCTCCTATGTGTCCATCAAGCACTTAAAATGTAACTACTTTTGATTAAAATGTATTATCAGGTTAAATGCACTTGGGGTTACAAAGAGTTAACAAGACAAAAAAATATCTCCTTAATGACTTTTTATTAAATAGGGGAAGGAAGCTCTGTTGTATAGCAGAGTAACTATAGATAACAATAATTTGTTATGTTTCAAAAAATCAGAAGAATTTTTGGAAGCTTATATATTTTCATTAATTAAATTAATTCTTAGATGTTTTGCACATGTAAGCAATGCATGAGTAGGGGATTTTGAAAGTTTTTATTGTAAGAAACTGATGAAGGCCTAGAGAGATGGATCAGTGGGTAAAGTGCTTATAATGAGAGCGTGAGGACTCACATCCGGGTTCCCAGCACCCAGCTCTGTACAGGTAGAGACAGGGAGATCCTGGAGGCTCACTGGGTAGT
>CABHPP010110114.1:8032-21236 GCA_902168425.1 Peromyscus attwateri | reverse complement strand
GATTTCACCTCCAGCTTCTCCGTTACTCATTCAGCCTGTGCCCGGTAATTGTAGCCTAGTGGTCAGAGCTGGCTCTTACAAAGACTGATATGATAGCAGGCTTCAAGATGGAAATAGCATTCCGTTGACAGCAGTAATAGAATAATGACACAAACAGGTAGTTAGCAATAAATGTAACCAAAGAGGTAAAGGATCTCCACAATGAAAACTATGAAACAATGATAGCACCTGTTCATGGATCAGAAGAATTAATATGAAAATGTCCGTGCTACCTAAGTAATCCACAGTTTAATGCAACCCATTCAGTTTCCTCACAGAACTGAAAAGAAGCCAATTCTAACGTTTATACAGAACCACCACAAACAATAGCAAAATCTTGTACCTTAAAGAAAGCCAAGGGTTTACACTACCCACCTTCAGAATAAGCCCATAGTAATCAAAAGAGAAGGTATTGGCTGGCAAAATTGGGCATTCAAGTATGCAGAAGAATGAAACCAGATCCTTATGCCTCACCAGCTACAAAGATGGTCGCAGATTGAATTGAAGACTTAAATGTAGTTAGTACTCCAAATAGTGAGACTACAAGAAGAAGACGCAGGAAAACACTTAGGGACATTGGCATGGGAATATTTTTTTTTCCTGTCTAAGATGTTTAAAGCACAGAGAACAAAACCAAAAGACAGAAAAGTGCAGTTGCATCAAACTATAAAGATTTTATGTAGAAAAGAAACAACAGAGCAAGAAGGCAAGAATGCAGAATGGGAGAAAATGTTTGCAAAACTATACTTTTGAAAAAGGGATACGCACACTCAGAAAACTGCATTACAAAACAAATAACTAGATTTTTGTTTGAGACATGTAGTTTTGTTGCCTGTCCTGGATCTTGCTCTGTTGACCAGGCTGGCCTCAAACTCACAGAGATCCACCTGGTTCTACTTACCAAGTGCTGGGATTAAAGGCATGCACCACCACAGCCCAGCTAGATTTTTTTAATGTGGTATAAACATATATAGATAGTTCTAAAAATGACTAAATTGTCAATAGATACATGTGAAAAGGCTCAGTCTCATCAATCTTCAGGAAAATACAAAGCAAAACCATAATCACTTCACTCCAGTAAAAATGGTTGTATCAAAAATCCAGAAAAGTGCTGACCAAAATGAAGGGAAAGTATAGCCTTTGCACAGATTGGTGTGGATATAATTTTGTATAGTATTATGATAATCCAGAGGTTTCTCAAAAAGTTAAAAATAAATCACATAATGTATCAGTTTTTATATATATGATACATATATACACACATATATAACTGATACATATATACATATATATCCAACAGAAATTAGCATTCCCATGTTTATTGTAGTACCATATACCAAAGTAAAACCACCAATGTCCATCAACTAGTTAATACAAAAAATGTGGTACATACAGAAAGGAATACTGTTTAGCCATAAAAACATAAAATCCATCTTTGCAAAAAGATGGATGGAACTGGAAATAATTATGTTAATCGAAACAAAACAACACAGATTCTGAAAATGGTGATCTCTTAGAAGTCAAGAATAGAATGGTGGATACCAGAGGCTGAAAACACTTGGAAGGAGCAAGCCATAGAAAGGCCTATGAAACATACTGAATTATTGCTAGATAGTAGCAAGATGTCTGTATGCTGTTGAGTCTAGGTGACAGTCACCTAGAAAAACCCCAGAATCAGATGGGCGGTGGTGGTGCACGCCATAATCCCAGAACTCGGGAGGCAGAGGCAGACGGACCTCCAAGATTGAGGCCAACCTGGTCTACATAATGAGTTCCAGGTCAGCCACAGTTACACAGAGAAACCCTGTCTCAAAAAACAACAACAACAACAAACCCCACAAATAAATAAGTAGAAAGAAAGAAAGAAGAAAAAAACCAGAAGGAAGGATAAACCCCAGAAGAAAGGCTTTAATGTTTTAATTAAAGAATGACAAGTGTTGGCGAGAACCGCACACATTTTATTTAAACATTAAATAGTATGTGTGTGTATTAAAACATCACATGGTGTCATGTAAATATGTATACTTTTACATTTCTGTATCAGATTAATATTAATTTTTAAAAATCCAGTGGTGACTTTAATGTCTAAAGAGTAAGTTCTACGTCCGATCGTAGTTCTCCACTTCATTAATTATTATTGGTAGTTCTTGATCCCGTGAGAGCTGTAATTCCTTGCTTCTCATAGTCAATATCAGTTATCATTGCTACCCAAGTGTCTGCTGCCTTCCTGTTGATAGCTGTGCCTGATTCTTCCCCACTTCCAACTCATTAGAAAAAGCAGAAGAAGGAAGGGGTTAGTTGACAAATCTAGCTAGAATTCTTCTCACAAAGAAAAATGAATATCCACAAGAGCTCTTCCAGCTCTTCAACTCTCCCCAGGCTGCGGTATAGGATGGGGCTGTCCTGCTGCAAGGGAAGTGGGAGAATTATTTTATTTCCTGGCTTCTAAAGTAGAAATGTCAAGAGAAAACAGGAGTGTGAATGGCTGCTGAATTATTGAACAGTGTTTGCCACACCATTATCCAGGAACTGCTTATTCTAAACTCAACAAAGGAAGCTGCATCACCTTATCATGGGCTTCCGTGTCCGCTGCCCCTGGAAATGTCACTTGCTAATTCTGTTTTCCTAAAATCAGTGTGTGAACTCCATTTGTGGTAGATATGATACAAGGTATAGAATTGTTTTGTGTGTTGCTACCATTTCCACGAGGCTAACACTCTCTTTAATAGTAAGATGTTAAAAAAAAAGTAAGATGTTTTATTGCCTGGAATGTGATGATTCTGCATTATGAGTCCATAAATAAATACATTACATAACAGATGGGAGCAGAACCATCTGCTGTTATTATCAAATCCTTGACTTAATTAATGGCTGCTGAATATCCCCCCACTCTTGGGACTTACACAATTTTAACACATGGCATTTACTTTCCTTCCCCTTCCATGAAACTCGTATGAGCTTCCAGTTCCCCTTTTATCTAAGCATAAATACCCCCAGGAAGTGGTGGCAAAGGGAAACCCCATCCACTGGACAAGTGTATGAGGTGCATTTGGTTGTATGCCAATGGGAAAGAGCAAACATCAGATACTCATGACCGTTTCAACCTGTGTCCTCTACAACGAGTTTGAAAAGAAGACAGCAATGAATGAGGAGAAAATAGGAATCTCAGTTTTACTGTGATCTCTTCTTTTTCCAGGTATATTTGGACAGAAACTGGAAGACACTGTCCGATATGAAAAGAGATATGGGAACCGGCTGGCACCCATGCTGGTGGAGCAGTGCGTGGACTTCATCCGACAGCGGGGGCTGAAGGAAGAGGGCCTTTTCCGACTGCCTGGCCAGGCCAACCTCGTCAAGGAGCTTCAGGATGCATTCGACTGTGGAGAGAAGCCCTCCTTTGACAGGTACTTTGGACAGGTCATGGCTTGACTGACCATCCCTCAAGAGACTGGGCAAAGGGATGCCATGGCTGAGTGTCTAACAGTTGATGGGGTAGACATGCAGAGAGTAGATTATAAATTTGACAACACAGTTTAGGATTAATTTTACTAAGTAACAAAGAAACAATTGTGGCACTTTCTGTTGTCATTCCCTGCCGTTCACTTTGCCTCATCTTCAAGCATTATTACTCACCTCTGACCTCCGTACTAGAATTCAAACTGCGTTAGCCTTTGGTATTGGGAAGATAAATCTGTTGTTGTCTTTTAAAAAGTTTTTTTTCTTTCAGTTAAGGGATAGTTTAAAAAGTGAGAAGTAGATATAAAGATGTTGGCAATGTAATTTCAATAATAATATTATATTGAAGAATGTATAGCTCTGCCTTGGTCTGGAATGTATTCAGGAAGCCAGAAGAAAAAGTACAGTATCGTGAAATTTGAAAATAGTCAAACTTCCAGATAAGAAGCTATTAAATATCCTTAAGAGAACTTCACTATTGATATTTTGTGAGTGATCTTTTTCTTTCACTTTAAAATTTAATAGAAAAATCATCTTTTATCTTAATATCATTCGCTTTATATGGCAGAAACTTTTACATTCTGAAAGCAGAAACATGCCCCTTTATTCCAACCTATCTGAAGACAGAATTTCCTCACTAGTACCTTCTATCAGTACCCCAAAGTCTCACATGAATGCAACTAGACACAGGACAGACAGACAAGATGATGTTAAAGCCTGTGGTAAAGGGAGCGTCACTGAGAGTGTGTTCACACCAAGAACACAGGACCCACTCACTGCGACGTTCAGCAGCCTTCACTGTCCTGCCCCAAAGGTCCAAATGATGATCATAGTGCCAGCAGCTCATTGGGGAATAAACTCTAATATCAGCAACAGCGCACTTCGTTATGGTCATCCTAAGATAATTGAACTTGCTAAGGTCTCTAAACAATAATTATTTTTTTAAAGATTTATTTTTAATTATGTATATACATGTGTATCTGTGTAAGAGAAAATACACGTGTGAGTTCAGTTTCATGTGAAGTCCAAAAGGGCATGTAAGATCGCCAGTTGATGGAGTTACATGTAGCTATAAGCCACCCATCATGGGTGCTGGAAACCAAACTCTGGTGCTCTGCAAAAGCAGGATATGTTCTTAAGTCTCTCCTTTCCACAGTTTTATTCCTAGAAGTGAAATAGGTATGTGAAGGAAGCCTTAAATACAAAATTGTTTATTATTGATTTTTATAATAGTAAATCTATTCTCCCCAACAGATGATTGATTGAAATAATGGTTCATTTGATACAAAAATACTATGCAGATCTTAAAATTTGTGGGAAATGCTGATTTCATGTTAACACACTTTGCTCAAGTTTCTGTTGCTACAACAATGTCTGAGAAAACAGACTTCAGAAGAAGCCTGGTTTGGCTCACACACTTTGGAGATGTCAGTGTGTGATGGGATGATGCCTCATAAGCCTGAAAAAATAAGCATGTGGTGATGGGGAGGGCAGAGCACAGCTGTCTATCTCATGGCTGAGACACAATAGAGAGAGAGAAGGAATGAGTCCAGGTCCTCTGTCCCTTTCAAGGGCAAACTCCCAATGATGAGAAGATTTCCCACTAGACCCTACCATCCAAAGTTTCCATGACCTCCAAAAAATGGCAAGCAGGAGTGTTTGGAGGCATGTATCTCCATTTCCCAAAATTAGCACATAGTAACAAATGGAAAAACAAATCAAGATCTGTTATTTGACTTAAATCTTTCCTTTTTACAAAGATTTTATAGATAACTTATAAAACTTTACATTTGCCCTTTGAGAGAGAAATATTAAGTATGAAGATAAATAAATGATTTCAAAACTAGCATCCGAGGACAGATTTCAAGACTCTCCATATGCTGTGTCTAGGACAGTCTGTGTCTACATCTATACTCTGAAGATGAGCAGCAGTTACATAGAGAGCTATAACCACACCATAAAAATTGTAACTCAGCTGGAGGCAGTGTAAGTTTTTAGCATTGAATTACAGAGGAATCTGATGTAGTAGACTGTTACATGTACATGATGGAAAAAGAAATTTCCTCTCCAATGAATTTCATAAGACAATAATAAGTTTCACATCCCTTCCAAATGTTTTTATATGGGCCTTACACATATATGCTGGTAAGATTATAGCATATTTAAGAAAATAACACTGCCATGGTATGATGGCTAATATTATTTGTCACCCTAATGTGATTTAGAATCACCTTGGAAACCAAGCTCTGGCCATGTAGGTGAGAGAGTTTGTAGATCACATTAACTGGGATGGGAAGAAGAGTTACCCTAAGTGTGGTTGACATCATTCCACAGCCAGGGATCCCAGTGTAAATGCCAAGGAGAATCAAGTTACTTCCTGACAGTGAATGTGGACAGAATGTGACACTCTTCTCCATGCTCCTGCCCATACCATCCTGTCCATAATGAACTGTGAGCCAAAATAAAATAAATAAATAAATCCTTTCTCTATTTGGATTCATTAGACATTTTGTTGCAGCCAAAAAAGAAAAAAATAGCTAATGCCTTGAGCTTTTGTTATTTGTTTCTTATAGCAAATCTTTGCTAATATGGGATTCTAGAATATTTTATATAATCTAGGACATCTGTAAGAATGAATATTCCCTATAACACATGGTCTCCAAGTTCTCACTAACTATTGGCGTATAATGAAATATTGTATAACCTTTATATAAACTATGATCTTATACAAAGTTTATGTGTTATTGTATGAAGCATATCATGTATAAACACACTGAGAAAATATAACACAAGATTTTCTTTGCCAAAAGGATCTATGAGATGTTAAGTCTTTAGAAGTTTTATCCAGCTAGGTGGTGGTGGCACACACCTTTAATCCCAGCACTTGGGAGGCAGAGGCAGGTGGATCTCTGTGAGTTTGAGGCCAGTCTGGTCTATGAAAAGAATTCCAAGACAGCCAGAACTGTTACACAGAGAAACCCTGTCTCTAAAACAAACAAACAAACAAACAAACAAACAAACAAAAAGAAATTTTATCCAGGTGTAACAGGAATCTTAAAAGTTCTTATTAATAAAATCAAACCTGAGGCCAGTTATTGGGGTGAAATGCTGGAAGATCAGAGAGACAGAACAAGCCACAGCTTTCTCACCTGGTCAGTTCCTCAGGTGGTCTTGTTTCCTCAGACTGGAAGCCTCTGTGTCCTCATATCTGAATGGCTCTCAGCTGAACTGTGCTGCTAGAAGCCTGAAAGCTTAACCAGCCAAATGCCTCTAGTTTCTGGCCTTCACGCCTTATATATCTTTCTGTTTTTGCCATCACTCCCTGAGATTAAAGGCTCACTTCTTGGGATTAAAGGCATGTGTCACCATGCCTGGCTGTTTCCAATGTGGCCTTGAACTCACAGAGATCCAGAGGGATTTCTACCTCTGGAGTGCTAGGATTAAAGGTGTGAGTGCCACCATTTTCTAGCCTAAGTATCTAGTGGCTGTCTGTTCTCTGACCCCAGATAAATTTATTAGGGTGCACAATATTTTGGGGAACACAATACCACCACATCCAGGGCTCTTCCACCCACACATGACATTTTGGACTCACCTTTGTTGTCTCAGAATTTCACTGAAGCTATACCAAATTCAAGGTAATGTGATGGATCACAGTATCCACTGCTACATGACAAACCATGCTGGATTTGAGGTTGGGGAGTTAAAACACCAGCATCTTCAGATTTTCCTTTTGGGCAGTGCTTGTCAGAGATATCCCACTTCTATTCCCCAGGGTATTGGTTGCAATTTAGTGTAGCTGTGGTATCCATGAGAGCTTTTAATAAATAAAGCTAGATGCCTACGATGGTCTGGCCAGAATCCCTGATGGCTGGTTGATCTGCTCTCTGAAGTCTTGTATCCTTGGGGGCTTCACCCTTTATCCAGTGTTGGGATTCTTTTCATGGCAGCTTAGGTCTTGTGGAAACCACAAGGACTCAGCCCACAACCTGACAGAGTAACATGCACTGAATATTATTAGGCAAAAGTAAATCAAGGCCTACCATACCCAGATTAAAGGGAATATAAAATAATGAATTTACCTCTTGATAGAAGCTGTGACATGGAAATGTAGACATGGGATCAATTATCCACAGTCCTCTTGGGAGACAATATGAAACATTCATTCATCAAGTAACTCTGGAGGGCCTTCTGTCTCAGACATTGTTCTAGGTTGAAATGGCAGACAAGGTCCACCCTCTTCTGGAGTTCTCATCTACAGTGGTGGAAGATGATCAGAGCACAGCAAATATATAGATGTGTCTGCACAATGATGAGAGCATGTTGATTCCAATATATGGAAAGTTCTGGATGCAACTGATTTTAGAAGGAGGGGAGGAATTCCTAGATCCTTGAGCTGAGCCAGAAGTAACAGGAGCAATATGTCTGTGGTCAAACATGATTGCGAGCTGCTTTGTCAGGGGACAAAAACCCACAAGTGTCAAAAGGATGGTGTGGGGATTTGAATGCAATTGGCAACCGTAAGCTCATAAGAAGAGGTACTACTGGGAGGTGTGGCTTTGATGGAGTGGGAGTGGTCTTGTTGGAGGAAGTGTGTCACTGTGGGGGTGGGCTTTGAGGTCTCATATATATACTCAAGCTATGTTCAGTGTCTCAGTCCAACTTCCTGTGTCTGCCAACACACTGCCATGTCCCATCATGATAATAATGGACTAAACCTTTGAAACTATAAGCCAGCCCCAGTTAAATATTTTTCTTTATAAGAGTTGCCATGATCATAGAGTCTCTTCACAGCAATAGAAACTCTAAGACAGATGGGATGGTTATTTTCCAGAACACAACACTCTACCACTCCAAGTGGAGTGTTCTGCTCCATCTATACTTTAAGTTAACTGGTTAGGTTTGGTATTTTACATATAGAGGTCTTAATAGATTGCATTAAGAGGTGGAGAGAATTGTCAGGGAATGTGTATTATTTGAAATTAATCTAGACAAGTTTAACCCACACATACACACCCAGAAAATGATAATAGGGAAGGGGGTGTGTGCCTGTACACAGGCTTGGGTTTGAAAAACTTTCTTGTAATATTCAACAAATAAGAGAATATAATGAAAGCTGCAGAAATTCATTGTGTGTTAGGGTGCTCTAAAGAAACAGAATTGATACAATTAATATATATTAAAGGGATTTATTAGACTTTCTTACAGAATGAGGTCAGGATTGTCCAACTGTGTCACACTGGAGAAACTGAGAACCTGGTTGTTGTTCAGTCCTTGAGGCTGGATGTCTCAGCGATCCCAACTGAATGCCTGGAGGGTTCCTGGAGAATGCTGTATTCAGTCTACATTGGAATACTGAAGAAGTTGCTTCTAAGATCAGAGAAGGAAGGCTGTAGCAACAAGTAGATGGATGTACCCGCAAGACAGAAGGCAGGAGGGCAAAAGCAGAGCTTCCTTTTTCTGTCAGAAGTCACTCAGATTTCGGTGTGGCTCTTCCTGCTTCAAACAATCTGACTGAGAAAATCCCTCACAGGAGAGCAACGTGTGCTTTAGTTGTTTCCAGATTCAGTTGACTACCAAGACTCACCATTAGTGTAGGATATTACATTAAAATTAATATTAAAAAACTAAATGAATAAACATCTTTCTCTGTGTCTTTTAATCATGATTGCTTTTAACAGAGTCAATAGGATTTAGTTTTCACCTTGACCAGTCAAGATATATTTGCTAAAAACTGGAGAGAAGTTCTGGAAAGTTATTCTTCACCAATAATCTCCAATCATTAAAACTCTACTGTTAAGTCCTAACATTTGATTTTTAAAGTAGTTTTTCTAATTATAGTTAAAATATTTAAAATTTTAACACCATGAAATGTTATAAAATTTTAATTTAAATATTATTAAAGTTATATTTAGCTCATAACACTTTATGTCAGGTTTAGAATATAGAAGAATAAAGGGGAGATGGATATTTCAAAATTCAAGTGATCTTTTGGTACAGATAGCATACAATTTCGGTAAACACTGACTTATAAATGGGGATCATCAGGATTTAGATACACACAGGATTGGAAACATGGTTTTTGAAACTTTGCTCTACAACATAGCATTGTGAACACCACTTTGTAAACATAAAGCATGTGGCTTTATGTTTCTGTAGGTGTGATGTATTCCTACAGCCTCTCTGAAAGAATGGGTTTTGTGAGAAAAGATCTTCTCACTGACCTGAACGAGTCGGTATTTGATGAGTTGTTCTCAGCAGTTAAAAACAGCAAACAAACAAATAGCTAGCATAGTTTCCAAGCATTCTTGTTTTTAATCTTGCCCCTTAGGAATGATAACAAACCAGTGCATCACATTTTGTATTAAACTCCCCCACCACTTGAAAGCAACACAAATAAGGGGAGTGTAAAATCAAATTAGAAACCTACTGCGGTTTACAAAGCCCTCCAGATGGCGGCAGCTGTGAGGCGGCATTTGGGGAGTGCTGGGAGGTGGGGTCAAGAGTTTGGCAGTGTGGGTGTCACTGGCCTACCACTAACTGCTCAGCAGTGAAACAGTTGCAAACTGACAACACCGCTCAGGACAGGGCAAAGGTCATGTGCAGCTGAGGGCATCATACATTCTGTCCAAGGGTCCCACAAAGCAGCTGCTGTCCTGGGTACCAGCTGCCTACCCACATACTCTGTTCATGATTCCTTCGTCCTTCCTTCTCATCTCCCCATTCATTCTTATTTTTTTAATTGTTTTGGCAAAATAATAATAATAATAATAATAATAATAATAATAATAATAATAAGACTATACCTGAGCAGAGATTTTAAATCTGAACGTTAGAAGACAGAGCAGGGAGAGAATTTTAAAACCGAATCCTCTGGGAAGCAACAGAGAGCTCTTGGCTTATTGATCTGAGTTATAGCATGTGATCTTCAAAGTAGAGGGCACTGCAGATGGAAAAGCAGCTCCCAGATATCATTTTGCATGAGAATAGTTTGCAAGTATATATTTAGATTCACTCTCCTGATATAAACGTTAAGAGGTGCCTAGTAGTCTGCGTTTAAATCAATCTTCAGATGATTTTCCTTTTAGGTGTACAGTTCTAAAACCATGACCTGGTAAGTGCTAGCTAGAACCCAGACTGCAGGAGTATACAGGAGTGTACAGGGATGTCTTTGGTCACAAGCAGCGTAGTGATGTGCCTCGGTTTGTTTAGAAGAAGCTGAGGGAAATAACATCATCAGGAACTGTATACTGTTTCTGACTAGGCTAAACATGAAAGTTCGGTTATTTTATGAAGTGCAGAGCTGATGTGAAAAACACATTACTACCCATCCTCTGAAGGGTCTGGATTTTGGGGACAGCATGAAAGGAACATTCCTACACATTTTTGCTTTGTTCCCAGTGAAGACTTAGCCACTGCAGTTCAGTAGCAAAATCGACAGTTAGGAAGCTTTGTGTATCATAGTGTGACTCAGACATCTAAGGATGGGGGTTTGACGGGGGAAGTAGAGTAGGCAGCTGTCCCTGGAGGGTGTATGGTTAAGTCACACATCTAAGGGTTCGAGGAGGAAAAGAACATGCCAATAGTTGGCCTAAGGCAAGCCACAATTGTGTAGATGGGAAACTGACTGCCTGTTGCACTGCTGAAAGGCACCAGCTCTCTCAATCAAGACGGAGAGATGGACAGACCAGCCCTCTGACTCTACCTGCTCACCTGGGATAACTCTTAGCATTCCCATCTTTTATGCCATTTTGTGTCACACCATTAATAGGTACGAAGGTGTGACAAGATTTCATAAGCATCGACTCTGGGAATTTCTAAGCATTTGCTATTCGCATACCATGATGTTGTTAGGATTTTTTTTTTTAAATTTTGAATTATGTATGTGTATGTATGTCTGTCATGTGTGTGCAGGTACAGGGGGGCGGGGGGCGGTGCAGATGAGGGCATCAGGAGTTGGATTTACAAGCAGTTGTTTGCCTCCCAATATGGGTGCTGGGGACCAAACATGGGTCCTAGGGAAAAACAGCAAGTGTTTCTAACCACTGAGCCAGACCGGCGCCACCATCACTGTACCTATATAAAACATCCACTGAGAACATTGCTATTTTTCTTTAAATGTTATGGATTTTTACAAACTTTGTGAATAGGTATCTTTTGTATCTGGTTCTTTTTTTTGTTTTTGTTTTTTTTTTTTTGTCTTTGCTTTTGTTTTTATTTTCATTGTAACCCAGTTTCCACTCTCATGGATATGAAGTTGGTGTACTGACCACAGAATCCTGAAACTAAAGCAGCTTTAAGGGGAACCATCCCCTGGGGAAAACACATGGATGGTTATTTGCTAAATGTTGTATGTGGCGCAGGTTGTAACTATGCATCAGCCCTGTTTCTTTGTGATATGCCCTCCCTGCTGTGTGTTTAGTGACCCTGCTTCTATAGTGGGAGCAAGACCTTCGCTTTCCTTTGGGTTCTTTTTTTTTTTTAGACTTGGGCTTGCTTCTGCTCATGTCCAACAGGGCTGTGAATAAAAAATAAAAAATAAAAAAAAAAGCCTAAAGAAGTTCTTTAATCTTTAGTGTATTTATCTGTTTGCATACTTACAAGAACATGGCATAGGAGATGCAAGTTCAGGCTTTGGTTACAGGTAGTAAGGGACAGAAGTCTATGGCCACTATCTACTATTCATGCTGATGCTGAAGACTACCCACTTGCTTCTCAAAGCATCTAGTTTCCCCGGTGTAAAATGGAGGCAAACCTCACAGGACTGTTGTGTTCATTTGCTTTAAAATAACACAGGACTGGAGATAGAGTCTGTGGCAGAGCACTTGTACCCCCACCCTCAAGAAAACCTACAAAACCAAAAACATAATGAGAGTGAATCCTTGGTTGGTAGCAAGCACTTATTACCACCATGACAGTAAACTAGCGGAGTCCACTGTTGGTAGGACCATGATGTTGATAATGATAAGTGACTGGTTATGTGATAAGGAAACATCATATATTCATATCTATGCAAGCCAGAGGGTAGTGATTACCCATACTCCTTCAGTGTTTTAAATCCAGGAGAATCCATTTCTGGTTTAAAGTCACCATGGCAGTTCCTACAGGAAGAAATAAAGAATCCACGAAGTTTTATGCTCTAGAAGCATGTGTTTTATGTTTTAGAATTCAGATTCTGATTTTTTTGCATGAAAGCTCGTACCATATCACATTTTTAAAATAAATTTATTTAGTCAGCTATTTCATGAAGTTAAACTTATTTTAAAGATTAAAATTAAATGAGTTCAATAAATTTACCTCACCATATATCAGAATGTCCTATCATGCTAGTAATAATTTCCTGTGCCCAGTTTCTGTTTTCTCCTTCCTCAAACTGGCTCCTTCCCAGAGGGACAACTAACTCAATTCCTCTCTCGTCAGGAAGTTTCATATAGCTGTCATTATTTAATATTATCTTACATATAGTTTCTTTTTTTTCTTTTTTATTACATCATCAATTTTTTATGTGGTTAGCCCTGCAAGCTCTCTCACACAAACATCAGTACTTTGAACAATTTTTTTCTTTAAAGATTTCTTTTTAATTGTATATGGGCAGATGTGTTTGTGTATGTGTATGTGAATTTGTGTGAGAGAGCTTGTGTGTGTTAGAGTGTATGTCTGTGTGTGTGTGTGTGTGGTAGGCTGGAGTAGTTGTGCATGAGATCATCAA
>CABHPP010110113.1:14732-37318 GCA_902168425.1 Peromyscus attwateri | reverse complement strand
TTTTTTTTTTTTTCCATTTAATCTTTTAGTATAGCTTGTTATCTCTAAATAAAAAGTGTAGCAGCATCCAGGCATGCACATGCTATAATCCCAGCACTTAGAGACAGAGCCCCGAAGCTCAGAAAGATGTTGTTCAAGGTCGGGGTGAGAGATGGCTCAGTTGATAAAGTCCTTGCCATCCAAGCATGAGGACCTGAGCTTAGCTCTCCAGCATCTGTGTACAAGTCAGGAGTAGATGTACACCCGTAACTCCAGACTGAGGGGGTGGAAACAAAGACAGATGCATCTGAGGAGCTTGCTGGCCACTCTACCAGTGTGGAAGCTCCAGGTTCAGGGGAAGCTTATTTCAAAAAATAAAATGAAGCAATTAGAGAAGACATCCTGACCTGCACAGGCAAGTGCTCCTGCACACATATGCACTTACCACATAAAGTTCAAGTTCATCCTCAGCTACATAGTAATCATACTAGCCTTGAGTACAGGAGATGTGTCTCAAAAATCAACGAAAATCGGGCTGAAAAGATGCTCAGCAGTTAAGAGCACTGGCAGCTCTTCTAGAGGACCCTGGTTTGAGTCCCAGCATCCTCATGGCAGCTCACAACCCTCTTTAACCCCAGTTTCAGGGAATAAGGCTCTCTCTTCTGGTTTCCACAGGCACTGCATACATGTGATGCACAGGCATACATACAACCAGAATCCATACACATAAAATTAAAACAAACAGACAAACAAAAACACTAACATTATACAATTATGCTGCATTTACTTCTCAATTCTCTGATCTCATGGATATATATACTTAAAAAACATGACCCACAGACTCATTTGGCAAAATGGTAATTGCTCATGGAGTTCCTGCTATATGCAGAATACCATAGTAAGTAATTTAAAGTACACAAAAGTAAATGCGGAAGGTTATGTCCTTCCATATCTGTGTTTTAACACAAGCGAACCATCTACATGCATAGAAAGCTCTGCCAGAACTAGACAGCACCATTCCATAAATACAGGCTGTCCTACACTTTGAGCAAAGAAGATAGACTACAGTTGTGTTTTGCGTAGAGAGATTAATCAGAAAGACTTTCTCAGAATAAGTTGACATTTTCACAGGAAAAATTTTTATTTAGAAGCCTTTTCTCTTTGTTTACAAATTGATTTAAAACAAAACAACGAGGATGTGTTCTCGTCAAAAGAAGTAACGTAGGCCATCTTTTTGCTTAACTGTCTCTTTATAGGGCCGAGTAGTAGAAAATATTTCAAAACGATGTGGAGGCTTTTTACGAAAGTTAAGTCTTCGTGGGTGTCTTGGAGTAGGAGACAATGCATTAAGGTAAGAAAATATATCTGTTTAAAAAATAACTTTGATCTCTT
Source organism: Peromyscus attwateri (assembly GCA_902168425.1). Taxonomy (NCBI): domain Eukaryota; kingdom Metazoa; phylum Chordata; class Mammalia; order Rodentia; family Cricetidae; genus Peromyscus; species Peromyscus attwateri. Next base: position 35,947 of record CABHPP010110113.1, on the reverse strand, counting down.
AGATTGAAGTAAAGACAGCACCAACTCACTCAGAAAAGGCTAAAGTAGATTAAATTCCTAAGCTGTTAAAAATGTAAGCACAGACATTGGTTGTAACAAAAATATCGAATAAGAAGTGGGGACCCAGGGTGTAGCAGCATACTGTAATGATCCCAGGTTAGCGTGTTTGAGAAGGAGACTAAGTTTGAGTCCGCCTGGGCTACATAGCCCGTAAAATAGAAAAGTGTTCCACATTAAAATAGTTCTTTGGGGACCTTGATTAAGTTGTTTTTTTAGGCGTTTGTTAACTCAAAGATAAAATCATTTAGCTTTTATTAACACAAAGATCAACATTTAGCCCCAGAAATTAAGAAATTAAGGCAGAAGGATTGCAAGTTCAAGGCCAGCCTGGGCTGTGCAGTAAGACCCTTCTGAGAACCCTAGAAGAAGAAAATGTTCACAGCTTTAAAGTACAGTGTGTGGTGGGAAATCCATTTCTTTTCACCCACCAGCTGCTTTGCCCTGTTGAGCTCTTATTCATACCTCACGTACCAAATCCGTAAGTTTGTTTGTTTTTCCTCCACCCAACAGCCAGTTCTTTGATTTTGCAGATCCTGGCTGGATATTTCCATTCACTGCTGACACTAACTGTGCACAGGCTGCCAGCTCAGTGCCAGAAGTCAGCCTCTACTTGAGATGCCAGTTGCAAGTCCCACATTACTATGCACAAATCAGTGTTACCATGACTCTTCTCAGATTTTCTAATTTGCTACAATGAGTCCTACAATTCAGGGAAGCACCTTAGGTACTAGTAACAGTCCGTTATGAAGCGCATAAATGAGTAGCTAGAGGAAGTGCTACACAGGGCAAGGTTTAGAAGGACCTGGAGCACAGGGGCACCTGTCCTTGTGGAGTTGGGGCCCGCCACCCTCCCATCACACCAACACAGAAGCTCTGGTCCCATTGTTTAATGGTTTTATGGAGGTTGTATTATTTCAGAGACATAAAGACCAAATATGAGAACAAATGCTACTCCTCTGATCTGTCACTCAGGAAATTACAAGGGTCTGAGGATCTCTATCCTAGTAACCAGGAGTAAAAACCAAGTATGTATTTTGCATATTATGGCATCATAGATGCCAAAAACCAGTATTACCAGTGGTAATGCCTTTTTATATCTAGAATTTTGTTTACCTTATTTATAACCTTTAACTTTTCTTTCCCTATAAAGGACTTTTGCACAAAATTGTAGGAATATTGAAGTACTGAATCTAAATGGGTGTACAAAGACAACAGATGCGTAAGTATTGAGTTTTGGGAGGATATTTCATAGTCCATAGTCTGTCCTACTCTAGCTGTGACTGTAGGCTAGTGAACACATTGAATTAAGTTTTCTTGATTTTGAACACATTTTTGTTGGTCTTATGATGCTAGGGATGAACCCAGGGACTTGCAGTGTACCACTAAGCTACATCTCTAGTCCTAGAAGAAGAATTTTTAAAAGAAAAAATGATTGAAAGTAGAAGTGGAATAGGAGCTGGGTGGTGGTGGTGGTGGTGGTGGTGGTGGTGGCGGCGGCGGCGGCACACGCCTTTAATCCCAGCACTTGGGAGGTAGAGGCAGGTGGATCTCTGTGAGTTCGAGGCCAGCCTGGTCTACAAAGCAACTTTCAGGACAGCCAACCAAGACTGTTACACAGAGAAACCCTGTCAGAAACCAAAAAAAAAAGAAGGAAGGAAGGAAGGAAGGAAGGAAGGAAGGAAGGAAGGAAGGAAGGAAGGAAAGAAAGAAAGAAAGAAAGGAAAAGAAAGAAAGGGAATAGGAAGCTTATTTTGAACTCATCTTTGATACTTAAAGTACAACTTAAAACTGCAGTTAATGTAGATACTGTAGGGCTAATTATCAAAAGCCACATAACAGGTAATTCTATAAAAAGATTAAAACCGTAAACACAGACCTAAACAGATAATATCATTAAAAGAAAATGACCGTGCCTTTTTAAAAAAAGTTAACATAATCCTTCATCTTTGAGAATCTTCCAGTCAAGGTGAGATGCACAAGTTGACATGAAAAACTTCCACACAAGACTGAAACAAGAGGACTAGTTTGAGGTTGAGGCCAACCAGGCTACAGTGAGACCTTGTCTCAAAAACATGAAAAAAAAGACTGAAATATAAGACACTTGCCTAGGATATGTGTAAGGCCTTGAGTTTGATCTCTAATACCACCAAAAACAGAAGAGAAAAATTACTGGGCTAAGCATACAGCTGGGGGGCGGGGCCATGGAGAAATGGCTCAGCAGGTAAGAGCACCAGTGCACATAACATAAAGAGAACACAGCTCAGTGGTAAGGTATATGCTGCATGCTCAGGCCTGGGGTTTGAGCCCTAGCACTGAGTTCTATTAGTAAGTATTTCTAAAGTGATTAGGGTTTTTCAGAAAACTTTTTGTAAGGTTTTTGTTTTGTTTTGTTTTGTTGTTTTTCGAGACAGGGTTTCTCTGTGTAGCTTTGGTACCTGTCCTGGATCTCGCTCTGTAGACCAGGCTGGCCTCGAACTCACAGAGATCCGCCTGGCTCTGCTGGGAATAAAGGCGTGCGCCACCACCAGCTTGTAAGGTTTTTTTGAAGAATAATTTATTATGTTGTTCTGCCTGCATGCCAGAAGAAAGATCTCGTTACAGATGGTTGTGAGCCACCATGTGGGTGATGGGAATTGAACTCAGGACCTCTGGAAGAGCAGCCAGTGCTCTTAACCCCTGACCCATCTCTCCAGCCCCCTTAAGGTTTACTTTTATTGATGTATTTATATATGTATTTGATTGTATCAGGGTGTGGTGACATATGCTGTAATGCCAGGATTTGAGAGGCAGAGGCAAGAATAATCTCCAGTTTAAGGCCAGTCTATGAAATATGAAACCCTGTCTCAAAAACAAAAGCAAGATAGGAAGAATGTTATGTGTGTCTATAACCCCAGTGCTTGGTGTTTGGGAGGTAGAGGGTGGATCATGAGTTCAAGAGCAACCTCTGCTACATAGTGAGTTCCATGCCAGCCTGAACTACAATGAGATTCTGTCTCAAACAAAACAAAAATGGGGTGGAGGAGGGATAGGTCTCAAAGCAGTCCATGGAAACTGAAAGCAAATGAATACTCGAACCCAAATTGAAATATAAGCCGTGTTGATGCCGTAACTCAGAAAGAAATGACCTCTACTGACTTTTCTTTTGTTCAGTGCTGGTGGTCGAACCCATGGCCTAATGTGCTCGTCATGTGCACTAAACACTGAGAGCCCATCACCAGCTTCAGCTGTTAACTCTTGTGGCCATTCTTATCCATCTCATTGACCCCTCCTACTGATTTATCCTCTATGATTTTGTCATTACTTGAAAGAAAAAAAAAAGTCCTAGACAAGGTATTTAATCTATAAATATTTTAAATTAGATTTACATCTTAAAGATCAAGGCCTTTTTATTCTCTTTAGTACTGAAGATCAAACCCAAAGCCTTGTGCATGTTAGGCAGGCTCTACCATTGAGCTAAAACCCGACTCTGAGTCTGAAATACTTGCCTGGGGCTCCTGGCCCACCAATTCTGTGAGAAGCTCTAAGTAGTTACTAAACAAGGTCGGTTATAAAAACCAACAGGTTTGGAGTTGCTGCATAGGTGGGCTCACATGATTGAAACTATCAGTTAAGATGACAGTAAGGAGAGCCACAGCTCTTTTCTTTGCTTGAAGCTGTGGGCGAGTAAGGTTCAGGATGGAACAGGCAGGGAGGCAGCCTCAGGGGCATGTTCCCTGGGCTGGAGAGATGCTCTTGTAGAGGACCCAGACTCAATTTACCACACTCACTTGTAGCTTACAACCCTGAATAACTCCATTTCCCGGGATCTGGCACCCTCTTCTAGCTCTGTAGGGGGTCAGACATGCACACAGTACACTTACATTCAGGCAGACACATAAGATAAAAACAAATAAATTTAAAAAGAAAAAAACCCCTTATACCCTAATTTGGCCAGAGGCTATGTTCCTGGGTAGCTGAGATCAGAATGAACACAAGGTAGCCGTGTGTCCCTGGTTGGTAGAGCGTAGGCACACGTAAAAGGATACAAGGAAAACAGGAGTACGTGGGAAGAGCCTGCACTTTGAATGTCCTCTCTGGCCCACATGTGTGCTGTCTGCATAGCATAGAAGCTGTACTTACACGGACAGGACACTTAGGGCAAAGAAGTAAGGAAGTCAGGAAACAAGAAAAAGCACTGAGTAGAAACACCAGCAGCCTCAAGGGTCTGGATGAGACAGACGTCACTTAAAGCCTCCAGACTATACTAGACAAATAATGAATAATGAAACTCCCTTTGGAAAAATAGAATCCAGTCAGCAGACAGAAATTATTTAAGAGGATGTGCTCTAACCCCAGCACTTGGGGAGGGAGAGGTGAGGGGTTCTAGAGATTAAGGCCAGCAAGACTACTTTGACCCTTTATCAAAAACATAAAAGAGGACTTGGTATGCAGCTCGTTGTTGGACTGACCAGCATGTATGAATCCCTGGACTCAATCTCTAGCCACACACAAACAAAGAAACACACAAAGGTTCCACACAAGTATTCTAAAAATATAAAGATGGGTGGCTAGGCATGGTTGTTAATGCTTTAATCCCAGCGCTCAGGCAGAAGCAGGCCAGTCTCTGTGAGCTGGAGTCCAGCCTGGTCTACATAGCAAGATCTTATGTAACCCCTGAAGAGCTGCAGAGTAAGACCCTGTCACCCCCCCCCAAATATACATAAATAAAAGAATGGAAAATGCTGTCTGTTCAAACAGAACATTCTACCCAGTGAGTGCAGAGTACAGATTGTTTTCTAGCACACTTAGAACATAATAGTCCTGAATAGACCATAGTCTGAGGACTAAACAAGCTTAACAAGTTAAAATTAAAATAATAAGCAGATGTTCTCTTTCTATAACTAGAGAGCTAAACTAGAGATCTTCAACAGAAGAAAATCTGAGGAAATACCAAGAATTTAAAAATTAGGCAATATACATCTAAATAACCCAGAAATTCAAAGACAAAAAAAATCTTAAGTCTTTTGAGCTGAATGGAAATAGCTAGCCAGGCATGATGATTCATACCTGTCATCTCTGCACTTGGGAGGCTGAGGCAGGAGCATTGCCTTGCATTTCAGACCAGCTTGGGCTACAGTGATTACACAACTTGTCCATGAAACTCTATCTCAAAAAAGAACAAAACAAAAAAGAAACTAAATACAATTTCACATATCATAAAAGGGGCATTTTCTTTTAACTGAATAAGCATAAAAACAAAACCAAGCCAGGCATCCGTAGTCCATGCCTTTATTCCAGCACTTGGGAGGCAGAGGCAGGCAGATGTCTGAATTTAAGGCCAGTTCCATGACAACCAGGGATATGTAGAGAAATCCTGTAAAACAATAAAAAAACAAACAAACAAAAAACCCACCAGCAACAACAAAAACCATCAGTTTGTGGGCAGTCTTGGGAGGCTACAAGAAGGCATTCTGTTAAAATACTATTTTAAGCAAATAATTTTAGGGAATTTTCCTTGTTTGATGTGTGCCTGACAAGGGAGCCCACACCTGTAATCTCAGCACTCAGGGGGTTGAGGGAGAAGAATTAAGGTGCTCTGGGCTCCATAGCAAGTACCAGGCTGGCCAAGGCTACATAATCCAAACACACCTACATAGGGGGCTGAGACAGGAGAAAGGACAGTTCAGGTTTTACTTAGGCTACAGAGTGAGGTCAAGGTCAGCTTAGGTAACTCAATAATACCCTGTCACAAAAAAATAAAATACCTAGAGATATGAGAGACGTAAATGTATGATAGAACCCCACCCTAGCAATGTGAGGCCTTCAGTTTAATCCCCAGTTCTATGAAAGAAAAGACAAATGTGCTGTTGTGTTTCCTCTCCGTAGCCCAGTCTAGCCTGAACCCTTCTACATTAGGCTTCCCAAAGTCTACATGATGGCTGTGTGCCACCACACCCTGCTGTAACATTTTACTTAATGGTGAAAGACTTTTTTCCCCCTCTAAGGTCAGAAGCAAAGTAATTGTGCCACTTGGAGGGCTGGGGTGGGGCAGTTAGAATACAACAGGTATTAAACCCAGGGTCTGAAGTACATTCATTATGCACCCTTGTCACTGAGGGAAATTCCCAACCCACTGTTTCTAGTCCACACTGCACTGGAACATCTGGCTGGTGCAGGGAGTTTGGGGGTATTTTTTTGGTTTTGGTTTTGGTTTGTGGAGACAGGGTTTCTCTGTGTAGCCCTGGCTGTCCTGGAACTCTCGCTGTAGACCAGGCTGGCTTCGAACTCAGAGATACACCTGCCTCTGCCTCCTGAGTTCTGCAATTAAAAATGCGTGCCACCATGCCTGGCTAGGGGTTTTGTTTTTTAATTCATCTGGACAGATGGAAAATAAATGAGCAAACAGAAACAGTGAAGTAAAAAACCTTATTTATGGGTAATAATCCTACAAATCTGTTCATGCAAAATCATAAACTAGGGCCAGGAGAGATGGCTCAGCAGGGAAGAGAGTGTACCACTGTTTCAGAGTTGCTTCTAGCACCACATTCAACTCCAGGAGATCTGATGCCACACACACACACACACACACACACACACACACACACACACGTTCTTTAAACTTAAAGACAGTCATAAGGCAATTCAGAGGTGGTTGTGTATACCTATAACCAAAAGATCAGGAGTTCAAGGCTAGCCTCAGCTATATGAGATGCTAAAGTTACTGTGGTGGGTGGGCGTGGCAATTCACGTCTTTAATCCCAGCATGGAGGTCAAGGCAGGTGGATATCTAAATTTGAGGCCAACCTGGTCTACATAGTGAGTTTCAAGACAGCAAGGGCTACACAGAGAAACCTGTCTTGAAGAAACTAACTAAATAAATAAATGATTTTAAAAATCATAAACCACCAAAAGAATGCTACTATTCATGAACATGTTTTCAAAGCTCCTTATTGCCAGTGGGTTGACTTGTTGGGTACAACAGCACTGCCGTGCAAACCTAACGACCTGTGTTCAACCCCTGGGGCCCAAAGCTGACCTGTGACATCCACAGACATACCAAAGCACATCTGTGCCCACACTCAGTAATTTTGCACACAATAATAATAATAATATCTTCAGCATTTAGTCCCAGCACTCAGGAGACAGAGGCAGGTGAAGCTCTATGAGTTTGAGGCCAGCCTGGTCCACAGAGCAAGTTCCAGAACAGCCAAGCCTATACAAAGAAACCCTGTCTGGAAAAACAAACAACAACAACAATAACAACAACAACAACAACAACAATAGTGATAATTCTCTGGATAGAAGATCGATATTCAAAAAATTCTGTTTCTATACATTAGTGATAAAATGAAATTTAAGAAAAAAGTTTCAAAAAAAGGTTTCAAGTTAGGAAGTGTGAAACATGCTTGTAATCTTGGCACTTAGGAGGTTGGAGACGAGATTAGGAAATTAAGACTATCCTTGGTGACATAGTGAGTTTGAGGCTAGCCTGTGCTACATGAGACCCTGCTGTCTTAAGCAAAAAAAAACAAGTCTTGGAGCTTGGAGAGATTGATCAGTCAGAACAGTACTGATACCTGAGTTCGGTTCTCTAGAACCCACTTTATAAAGCTGGAAGTGGTGGCACACACTTGTGGAAGAAGAGACAGATTCCTGGGACTCAGTGGCCGGCCAGCCTAGTCTCCTAGGTGAGCTCTTGGTCACTGAGAAATCTTGTGTCAAGAAAGGTGACTGAAAAAAAAAAAAAGAAAGGTGACTGATGAACAGCACCCAAGGTCCCATGGCCACGACATCTGTGTGTGGACACACACACATACAAAGGCAAACTCACCAAGATTTATCTTAAAAAGAAATGAGTATCTACAAATAAATGCAGTGAAGGATGTATAAGCTTTCTATACTGAAAACTTGCAAACTTTGCTAAGAGCAAGTAAAGACAACTTAAAATGGAGGAATTAGTTTATAGAGTCCATGCAGTTCCCACCAAAACCTCAGCAGGCTTTTTTCTTTTTCTTTTTTTGTTTTGGTTTCTCTGTGTAGTCCTAGTCCTGGAACTCACTCTGTAGACCAGGCTGGCCTTAAACTCACAGAGATTCGCCTGCCTCTGCCTCCTGAGTGCTGGGATTAAAAGCTTATGCCACCATCGCTTGGCTGACTTTTTTCTTTTTTAAAACTAACTGATTTAAACTTTTATGGGCACACAATACATACAACTGTTAAGTGAAGCCCCCAGAGAAGTTGGCTGCCCAGTACGTCTCACTCTAGATATGGCAGTGGTCCCTGCAAGGGAGCCAGACTGGGAGCTGTGCACATCCAGTTTGAAACCCTGTCTCAAAAATGCAAAGCAAACAAATAACAAAACAAAGCCTGAGGCAAAAAAAGGAGATGGAAATAATAATAATAGAATATTGGAGACTGATGAGAACTTAGTTTCTGGGTGCTCTGAGGGCATGTTGTGGCACATGCCTGTAATGCCAGCACTTGGCGGGCTGAGGCAGGAGGAGTATGTTAGTTGAAGGCCAACCTGGACTACAATGTAAGACCTTGCCTCAAAAAAAGGAAGTTTTCTCTATGTTCCCACTTCTGGCCCACCTTTCTTTCTGTGCTGATAGTGCACCTGACGACATGGTGAAATACTCCTAAGACCCACATGACTTTCTACAAGTCATACAGCAGGCCCCACCTCCACAGAGTGCCTTGGCACAGGACAAGGATTCTCCATGTGTCCAGGGAGAGCAGAGTTATGTCGGGAAACAGCAGCTGCCGCAGCAGACTAAGCCTGTTTCCACAGAAAGGTTAAAGCCGCAACTGTGCGAGGCTTGTGTTAATCAAGCTGGAGATCTGAGAATTCCAGCCAGTATAATAGGCAAGCGCTGGACCCAGTTCCACGCCAGTTTTATGGAGACAAAGTCATGAGCTTGTGTGTATATCTGTGCACCACATTGGAGATGGTGCCTGTGGAGGCCAGAAGAGGGCATCAGATTCCCTGGAACTGGAGTTACAGATGGTTGTGAGCCACATTAAACCCAGGTCCTCTAGAAGAGCAACCAGTACTATATATATAAATTTATTTTTACTTTATATGCATTGGTGTTTTGCCTGCATATATGTCTGTGTGAGGGTGTCAGATCCCCTGGAACTGGAGTTACAGCCAATATTGAGCTACCATTTAGATGCAGGGATCTGAACCCAGGTCCTCTGGAAGAAGAGCAGCTACTGCTCTTACCCACCGAGCCATCTCTCCAGCCATACAACCAATGCTTTTAACTGCTGATTCATTTCTCTAGTTACAAGCTTATATATTCTTTAAAGTATTCGTGGGCTCATCATGGCTGCACAAGCCTGATGATTGGAGTTTAATCCCCAGAAACCATGGTGGAAGCAGAAAAGCAACTCCTAGAAGTTGTCCTCTGACCTCTCCATAAGGGCTGTAAGGTATGTTTGATACATGTATATATACATGTGAAAATCTTTCAATGTATTCACATAGGGTATTGGGTATGACCCAGTAGAGGAGGCCTTGTTTAGCATGTGTAAGATCCAGGGGTTGACCCCCAGCACTGTACATACACACAATTCATAAAACATTGGACGGAGGCCAGGCAGTGCTGGCGCACGCCTTTTAGTCATAGCATTCATGAGGCAGAGGCAGGTTGATCTCTGTGAGTTCAAGGCCAGCCTGGTCTACAGAGTGAGTTCCAGGACAGGCTCCAAAAACTATACAGAGAAACCCTGTCTTGAAAACAAAACAAAACAAAACAAAAAGTCAGGTTCTTTCATTGCTGCAGAAAGTTTTTTGAATAGAAAATTGAGTGAAAACAGAAATAGAGCTTTGGTGCTATCTTTCAGATGTTTCTGGAAATTTTATTTATTTTTTATGTGACTGGGAGTGCAGCCACACAATTGTTACAGCAGGAGTGTGAGGTCAGAGGACAACTTTCGGGAGGGTCTTCTGAACCCACTCGTTCAGATTGCATGGCAAGCGCTTTTACCCACTGAGACATCTCCGCCCAGATGTGTTCTTATCTTAAATGTGTGTTCATTATTTTCTTTTCCTCTATTTTCAGTACCTGTACTAGCCTTAGCAAGTTCTGCTCCAAACTCAGGCACCTCGACTTGGCTTCCTGTACATCAATAACAAACATGTCTCTCAAAGCTCTGAGGTAAATTTCCTATAATAGTATGCCTATTAATACATACTTGGAAAAAGTAACTGAATAATACAGTTGGAGTTGGCAGTATTGTTTTACGGGTGTGTGCTGTGGTTCCCAGAAGACCTTTTCTCTTACTCCTGCTGACATTCAAATCACAGGGACATTAATATGAAGTGTCCAGAGATAACTAGGAATTTTGAAACAGAGCAGTGTAGGTTAGCCATTAGTGAGTAAATGTTCATAGAGAACTGCGTTTTTAAAAAGAAAAAAAAGCCAGGCAGTGGTGGTGCACACCTTTAATCTCGGCACTTAGGAGGCAGAGGCAGGCAGATCTCTGTGAGTTGAAGGCCAGCCTGGGCTACAGAGTGAGTTCCAGGACAGGCTCCAAAGCTACACAGAGAAACCCTGTCTTGAAAAAACCAATAAATAAATAATTAAAATATAAAAAGAAGAGAAAATGGCATTTGTTGTTACACCTTTGTGGTTAAAATGGAGTCTGGAGCCAGGTTGTCCTCTGACAGCTTTGGCTGAACATGGCTCCAATGAGCTTCTCCTTGTAATCTTGGAGCATTGTTCCTAGAATTCCATGAGATACTGTCAGCCTGCACTGTAGAAAATTGTGCCTGTATTCAACAGTTTGGGGTAGAAGAGACCTTCATGTACTTCAACCTGACATGAATAAAGTGCTTTAAAAGCTGCCTGGCATGTGGGTAACAAGTGTTCATCATTTCAGTATTCTCATAGTTTCTAAGTAGAGTAAAGGTGGGTGTTGTTCACACCAAGAATCCCAGTACTGGGAAGGCTAGGGCAAGAGGATCATTAGTTCAAGGCCAGTCTGGACTTCACAATGAGACATTCTCCAGCTGAGTGACAGAGACTCTAGAAGACAGTGTTTGTGAAAGGTTTTTATTTTCTTTACAGTTGAACCTGGGGTTTTACATGTACAAAGCAGATGCTGTCACCAAGCTCAATGCCCAGCTCCCTTTTCCTTTCCTTTTTCACTTTTGTTTGTTGTGGTTTTCTGTTTGTTTGTTTTAAGACAGGGTCTCACTTTGTATCCCTCTAACTCATTATGTAGACCAAGCTGGCCTTGAACTCAGAGATCAACCTGTCTCTGCCTCCAGAGGTCTCTTGAGGTTTTTTTGTTTGATTTTGCCTTTTAATTTTTAGATAGTGTCTCACTGTGTAGGCCAAACTGACCTTGAATTCACTCTACAGTTCAGGAAGGCTTTGAATTTATGATCCTTCTGCCTCAGCCTCTGAACTATCTGGGATTGCAGACCTGACTTAGAAAAAAAAATTTAAGACAGCATGTCACATATTCCAGGCTAGCCTTGAACTTCTGAAACTCCTGCCTTCAGTTCCCAAATAAAATGTATTTTAAAGGAAGAGTGGCAGGGTGGTGGTGGCGGCGGCAGCGCCCGCTTTTAATCCCAGCACTGGAGAGTTCGAGGCCAGCCTGGGCTACAGAGTGAGTTCCAGGACAGGCTCCAAAGCTACACAGAGAAACCCTGTCTCAAAAAACAAAAAAAAAAAAAAAAAAAAAAAAAAGAGTGAAATACTCATTCCCTTTGGAAATCTACTCTAGACTTTCCTAAGTAATTAGGGTACTATGGGTTTGGTTCTGCTTACACACATTAAGAATTAAGCTGGGGCAGGGCTGTGGTGGTACGCACCTTTAATCCTAGCACTTGGGAGACAAAGGCAGGCAGATCTGTGAGTTTGAGGCCAGCCTGGTCTACAGAGTGAATTCCAGGACATCGGGGGCTACACAGAGAAACCCTGTGTAGAAAAAGCAAAAAAAAAAAAAAAAAAATATTAAGCATTAAGCCGGCCTGGGCTGCATAGCAAGACTCTATCTCAGAGAGAGAGAATGAGAGTGTAAATGAGATAAAACATGGCTCCTTTTAGAACTCCCTTGTGAATACACAATGTGTCTAAAACTGCTTGCCATGTGAGGCCATAAATATGGTGACACTTAACGGTTATAAGACACTTTCACACAAATGACCTCATTTATTTATTTTATGCAGTAGATAGGACAAGCATTTACAGATTTTTAAAAAATCTAAAAGGTTGTAAGGTTCCGGGTACTACTGAAGCAGCCATGAAATGTGTCTGAGATGTGGTGCTCATCAGTCCCACAGAGCCTAGAGATGAAAAAGACTTATAAGCACTTATTGTGTTGCTGCACTAGCTGGTGCTAGGAGTGGGTGTCTCGGTTCATGCAAACCTGGGACCGGATGTGGCTAAGCTGGCACTGAGAGGTTCAGACAAACTCCTTAAAGTGACTTCGCCTGGAGTCAGGTTGTTTATGTTGAAGATGAGCTTAAACCCAGATCTCCTGGCTCTCTTTAAGGACTTTCCTGTAAATAAGCAGGGTACTTAGAGCCGTTCAAGCAGTGTTCGCAATGACAGAAGAAGGCATAAAGCCTTCACTATTCCTATGGGACTACACTGATCAGAACAGGCAGAGTCAACGGAGACGCTAGTGTAGATAAAGGGTGAACGTGATCTAGCCTCACTTTGGCCTGCAGAAACAGTACTCTAGAAATGTCCCAGATAAAAAAGATACATAGAGCCTTTGTGGTTTTTGTTTTGGTTTTTTTTTTTTTTTTTTTTTTTTTTTGGGTTTTTCGAGACAGGGTTTCTCTGTGTAGCTTTGTGCCTTTCCTGGAGCTCACTTGGTAGCCCAGACTGGCCTCGAACTCACAGAGATCCGCCTGCCTCTGCCTCCCGAGTGCTGGGATTAAAGGTGTGCGCCACCAACGCCCAGCTTTTTTTTTTTTGTTTTTAAATAAAAATTCACTAGAACTTTGATACTAGTAAAATTCCTTGGTGGAGAATCTGAGCTTGAATCTGAACTGTCATTGGTTACTCTGTAAAGTTATACTAGTCATTTAATTTCCATTTCTAACCTGTGTCTGAAAAACAGTATGTGCATTGTGCTTGTTGGTAAACTGGATTTAAAATTCCCTGCCTAGTGACAGTCCCATCCTGTGAACATCACCAAGATGAGACCGATGGCTTTGGGATTGGAGGTAGTGACACGCTTGTCTCATTTTGTTTTGTCCTAAGTGAGGGGTGTCCACTGTTGGAGCAGTTGAACATTTCCTGGTGTGACCAAGTAACCAAGGATGGCATTCAAGCACTAGTGAGAGGCTGTGGGGGTCTCAAGGCCTTGTTCTTAAAAGGCTGCACACAGGTAATACTCCGTGGAGTGCTCGTGAGAGTGAGGAGCTGTGAGCTCTTTGGAGGTATCCCAAGATGTCTGTCCTAAAGAAAGTAGGACTTGTAGATGCTGCTGACTGTGAAGACAGGTGCTTACCAAAAGTTAGTGTTTCTCTCAGAATTGAAGCATGGGAAGATTAATATCTGACCAAAGTGTAAATGGGGGAGAAGGGAGGAGGTGGAGAGACACTCATGTAGTGTCATTTGTCTGTACTAGAAAGAAAGTTTCTTTATTCCTTGTTACTCTGAGATGAATGGGCAGAAAAGGCAATCCTGGCAATTTATACTCGTATAACCAGCAGGAATTGTTCATGGATGTGCCAAGTCTGCAGAAACTACATTTTAAAGGTCTCATTTTACCTCCTGCTGTAATGCCACAAGTATAACACTTTATTAAAAAATTCTCAAAGCCAGGCATGGAGGTACATCCCTGCAATCCTAGAATTTGGGAAGCTGAGACAGGAGGATCCTTGTGAGTTCAAAGCCAGCCTAAGCTACATCATAAGACTCTGTTTCCAAAAAAAGCCAAAACAAACAAACAAAAAAGTAATAATAAAAATAAATAAAACTCAGTTTCTCAGGTAAAACAAAACAAAACAAAACTGAGGTAGCATTAGAAAGAACTGATCGGAGAGTAGTAGAGTTGCATGTGCCTGACGTTTTTCTGGGGACTGCTAAAGCTGTACCACGGACTCCATTCCAAGTGCCCTCACTGTTTTGCCATAATAGGAAGAGTTCTTTTGTTTGAAGCAGAACTTTGGATATATGATTGCTTTAAAACAACAGCTTGAGCTTCTGGTGATTTGTGAAATCCTGAAAAATATTGATTGGCGTGCATCACTATGATCAATTCCTCCCATCTGTCCCAAGCCTGTAAGTTTGCACTGCTCCTCAGTAGCAGATAAACACTGGGCTTCCGTTCTCAGCTCCTTCCCCCAAAGCTTGTCTAAAAAGACAATAAAAACTCTCTATGGGTTGTAGAAGTGTGAAAATTATTTTGCCTTTGTAATCATTCCACAACTTACCATGAATATTTAATTTGTTAGAAACAAAATACATATTCAGACATGATGACTCAAGCTTGTAATCCTAGCTCTGGGAGGCAGACACAGGTCAAGGCCAACCTGGTGTACATAGGGAGTCCAGAATAGCCAGAACTACATAGTTAGATCCTTTCACAAAAGAGAGAGAGGGAATCCTAACCTTAACCTTTTTCTGGATTTGATATTAATAATAAGAATTTGGTATGACAAGAACTGACTTCAAAAAATCCTGGTAACTATTACTACTAGGAATGAGACGTGATCATGTTTTTTGTTTTTTGGGTCTTTTTTTTTTTTTTTTGTGTATGTGTGGTTCATTGTTCCTTTGCAACTTGGTTAGCTATATTGAGAATGTATTGATGAATGTGTATAGTCTCTTTCTCCTTTAAAACAATGTCAGTAATCTCTTACTTTTTCAATCTTTTCAGCTGGAAGATGAAGCTCTCAAGTACATAGGTGCACACTGCCCTGAGCTGGTGACTTTGAACCTGCAGACTTGCTTAGTAAGCATCCCTTCCCATAATGCTAGTAATTCCTCCTAGTAACATTTCAAAAGTTGTATCAAAAACAGTAGCTTACAGGCATAATGGCACACACCTAGAGTCTCTGGCCTGAAACCCCAGCGCTGAGCAGACTGGGACAAGAGAAGCATGAGGTGAAGGCCAGCATGCATTAATGTAGCAAGCTCTAGACCAGGCTAGGCTGCATAGTGCAACCCTGTTTCAAAGACAGAACCGGCGTAGTGACTCACACCTATGATCCCAGCAGTTGATCGCCTGAAGCAGAGGAATTGCCATGAACTCAAAACAAGCTGAGTTACATAGTGAGACCCACACAAATGTTTATATACCCTTTCCTTTGTGTATTTTTTATTTTGAACATAGTCTGATTTTGTAGCCCAGGATGGCCTTGAATTTATCCTCCTGCCTCGGGCCTTCCAGTGTTAGGGTTATCGGTGTTTGCTCATACATGCAACTCCGACATTTTACTTAATAATTGTTTGTTTGTTTGTTTGTTTTTCGAGAAGGGGTTTCTCTGTGTAGTTTTGGTGCCTGTCCTGGATCTTGCTCTGTAGACCAGGCTGGCCTAGAACTCACAGAGATCTGCCTGGCTCTCTCTGCCTCCTGAGTGCTGGGATTAAAGGCGTGCGCCACCACCGACCAGTTTACAGTTTACTTTTTCATTAATAATTTTCAGCTATGCTTGTAAATATGTTTATGCTCTTCAAAGACTGCTATTCCTACTGGGCATAGTGGCACACACCATTACTCCCTGCACTCGCACTCAGGAGACAGAGGCAGGCGGATCTCTGTGAGTTCAAGGCCAACATAGTCAACAGCGTGATTTCCAGGACAACCAGAGCTACACAGAGAAACCCTGTTTCGTAAAAGAAAAAGAAGACTGATGTTTTTAACTGTTCTCAGGTTTTATAGCTTTTTAAATAAGCCCTCACCATGACATGCCCCGAGCTGTTCCCAGTACCATTAGGTTGAAAAGAGTCTAACCCCTCTCTTCAGACAGAGTGAACACAGCTGCGGAGTCGGCAGCAACTAGGAGGGACTGTTGCCCCTAGGTTTGGGGTATCTGCTAGATGTCCAGGCCGCCTAGACTCCTCAGTGTTGCTTCTTTCTTATTATTCTTTTTTTTTTTTTTATAAATAATGTATATTGATTTTTCTCACTTTTCTGTTTGTTTTAGCAAATCACAGATGAAGGTCTCATCACCATATGCAGAGGGTGTCATAAGCTGCAGTCCCTCTGTGCTTCTGGGTGCTCCAATATCACAGATGCCATCCTGAACGCGCTAGGTCAGAACTGCCCTCGGCTTAGGTAAACATGGTTTACTTCTGGGTGCTCCAATATCAGAGATGCCATCCTGAACGCAGTAGGTCAGAACTGCCCTCGGCTTAGGTAAACATGGTTTATTTAGCTTAAAAAAAAAAAAAAAAAGGGATGAAGAAGCTGCCTTTATCCATGTTTTTCCCTTGGAATTTTCCAACTTTAAGGCACTGCAATGACACTACCCTTCTAGCTGACTACCTACTGGTTTTGTTAATGTCATGACTAAGGAATCGGTCTTACTGGTCATAATAGAAAAAATCAGTACTTTCTTAAAATTCCTTTCTCCACTTTTTTGGTTTTTTAGGATAGGTTTCTCTGTGTAGCCTTAGCTGTCCTGGAACTTGCTCTGTAGACCAGGCTGGCCTCGAACTCACAGAGATTACTTTCTCCACTTTTTAAAAGCCCATCCTGAGGCTACTTACATTGTTGTAATCCATGGAAGGAAAATGTTTTTTTTTTTTTTTTTTTTTTTTTGGTTTTTCGAGACAGGGTTTCTCTGTGTAGCTTTGCGCCTTTCCTGGAACTCGCTTGGTAGCCCAGGCTGGCCTCGAACTCACAGAGATCCGCCTGCCTCTGCCT
Organism: Peromyscus attwateri; assembly: GCA_902168425.1. Lineage (NCBI taxonomy): Eukaryota > Metazoa > Chordata > Mammalia > Rodentia > Cricetidae > Peromyscus > Peromyscus attwateri. Next base: position 19,060 of record CABHPP010110113.1, on the reverse strand, counting down.
CCCGAGTGCTGGGATTAAAGGCGTGCGCCACCACCGCCCGGCTGGAAAATGTTTTAGACTTAGTTCTGCAGGAGAATTTTTTGTGTCTATCCTCATTTATTTATTTATTTATTTATTTATTTATTTATTTATTTATTTATTTATTATTTTGAGGCAGGGTCTCTCTATTATGTAGCTCTGGCTATCCTAGGACTCATATGTAAAGCAAACTGGCCTCAAACTCAGAGATCCACTTGCCTCTGCTTCCTGAGTGCTGGGATCAAAGGCGTGCACCACCATGCCTAACCATGTTTATCATCTTTTAGAATAGCTATGTTACTCTGTAGGTCTTCTCTGCTTGAATATGGGAGTGTCTGGGTGTTTACCCAGAGTTTTCTGTTAGGATGCACATAGTATCAAACCATAGTGGTATTCTGGAAGAGCGTGCACAATGCGGTCTTGTAGTGAGTGTGAATGTCCCCAGTGACTTACAGTGATAGTTAAGTACTGTTTTAGGTGCTTTACAAATACTGATTTTTAACATAAGCACCATTTCTATCTTCATATCCTAGAAGAGAAAGCCAGAGTCCAGGGGGTGAAGTGACCTGTGAAAGTCCACAGCCAGTAAGTGCATGAGCAAGGATTCCAGGACAGGCCTCTGGTACCAGAGCCCACGAAGGCACTTTCTTACACATCGTAACAATTATAAAGCAACAAATCTGAAGACTTTTTTGATGATTGCCTGTGATGGCCTAACTATAGTTGTTGCCAGTATCGAGGTTTCTTCCTGGTTTATAGCACCTTCAGCCTAGAGTAGAGTTCTTCTTGGAGGCTGAGAAATAACCAGACCTCCAGAAGACAGTTGGTGTTAAGACTTCTCTACTTTAGAGCTAGGGCTCTCAGCTCCACCCTCCTGTGTGTCTGTCCTGTGTGTCTGTTACTTTGTGAGAGTACCATGGCTCTGCTCTGACTGTGTTCTCCTTATAGCATCCATTTCTCTTTATTTGATGAGGATTTATTGTGCTTTGACTTTGCCTTTTGACTTTGATTCTAAGGGTGTTTAGGGAGACATGATCTTTGGTGCCATCACATAGCACAGATGTTACCAGACTTTACACAGGAAAGAGCAACTTTTGATCTCCCAGTCCTGTGGGTAGTATGAGGTCAGTGGCTAGCAGGTGCTGAATAGGAGAGTGGCTGCCGTCCTGGCTTCCTTCTGCACGCCCCAGGGGCCTGTGGGAGGAGACAGGTAGCTTCGAGCTTAGGGCTTCATACCTGGGCTAAACCTGTCCTCTCATCGAGTTTTTAAAGCTGTTGAAATCTGCAGAGACCTACATGGAAGACAGAAAATAGTTTACTTCAGTGACAGATGAGCTGAAACAGAGTGCTTATCTCCATTTCCTTTGTTTTCTAGGAGCAGGCTGCCCTCTTTGGGTGAGCAATATGTCATCAAGAAGGCTTTTAATGCAATTTGTCATTAACTACAAGCTTCAGTTATAGTCCTCTGTATTTGATTACATCACCCTGATATGTGGTATTGACAGGACCTCTTTATGATAACTACATGACAACAAACAGCAAGATCTGCGTACAACCTTGTTCAGTTATTAAAGTCACTCTATATTATATATTACAAGTGTTAGAGAAGAAAAGATTGCTTTCTTAAATTATTGCTGTTTTAGTAAAACCAGGTTTCATGAACAAAGACCTACCTTTCTTTTCACTTTGTTCTTTTAATAGAATACTAGAAGTGGCCAGATGTTCCCAGTTAACAGATGTGGGCTTCACTACTCTGGCAAGGGTAAGTGTTTCTCCAGGTTCTGTAGTTGGCTTCCATAGGTTTTCAGGGGTGTGGGAGAGTGTTATCTCAGAGGGAAGCAGCAGAAAGAGAAACTTAGCACGGCAGCAGAAGTAGGTGTGAGACAGGGGGACCTCCTCTGTGGCTGTCCGAGCCTTCTTGTGAGAGCTACAGACCTGATGCCCGCAGAAAAGGCAGCCGGTTCTGGAAGTGCAGACATGTTGGAGAAGGCTGTTTGGTGAGACTTTGAGTTCTCTGCAGTTTTTATTAAGATGGTGAATTAAACTAAGCAGAGGCTTCTGGTACTTTATAAAACTCTGATTTGCTGTTGGGCGGTGGTGGCGCATGCCTTTAATCCCAGCACACAGAAGGCGGATCTCTGTGAGTTTGATGCCAGTCTGGTCTACAGAGTGAGATCCAGGACAGCACCAAAACTACACAGAGAAACCCTGTCTCAAAAAAAAAAAACTAAACAAACCATCCAACCTCTGACTTGGTATGTGATTGAGCAAGAAGAGCGTTCAAGGAGATACAAGCCTGGTTAATAATATACCAGTCACTAGAGACTTTTCTGTACTTCCAGGGGATTTTATACTTATAGTGGTTTATATAAAACACCGTAGAAGAACAGCATTTCCTTTTTTGTTGTTGTGTTAGTTTGTTTGTTTCTTTGTTGAGACAGGGTTTCCCTGTGTAACACCCTGACCATCCTGGAACTCGCTCTGCAAATCAGGCTGGCCTTAAACCCAGATCTGCATGGCTCAATAACTACATTTTAAATTGTATTGACTTTGATCAATAGTAAAGAATAAGGGGAATGTAATTTGCTGAGTTTTTTTTTTTTTTTTTTTTTATTGAAAAAAAGATCTCTTTGGCCAGGTGTGGTGGTGCATGCCTTTAATCCCAGCACTCGGGAGGCAGAGGCAGGCATAGGTGGATCTCTGTGAGTTTGAGGCCAGCCTGATCTACAGAATGAGTTCCAGAATAGTCAGGGCTGTTACACAGAGAAACCTTGCCTTGAAAAAAAAAATAAATCTCGTTGTTAGCCTAGTATTAATTTTTGGTAAAATTATTCCTTTGGACTTATAAAATGTTCAGTATTTAAGTGTGAAATAATTGAGACATTTTACTGTGGTCACAGAGTAAAACGCTATCTCAAAAAATATAAAGAAAGTGGCACTAGACTAACAGCAACTCTGAAACACCAAGATTTGATCAGTATTTTTGTTTGTTTGGTTTGGTTTGGTTTGGTTTGGTTTTTCGAGACAGGGTTTTTCTGTGTAGTTTTGGTGCCTGTCCTGGATCTCACTCTGTAGACCAGGCTGACCTAGAACTCACAGAGATTTGCCTGGCTCTGCCTCCTGAGTGCTGGGATTAAAGATATGTGCCACCACTGCCTGGCCTGAAACACCAAGATTTGATCAGTATGTTTAATAGTCTCCTAGTTTTTTTGGCTTTTATTATTTGCCAATGTTTTAAAAGTTTGTACTGAATTTTATGGCATTATACTTCATAGAACTGCCATGAGCTTGAAAAGATGGACCTAGAAGAATGTGTTCAGGTAAGCATGTGCTTTGTTCACCGGAGCATCGTGATGGACACAGCGTGGTCTTGCAGAGTGCCTAACCCTCTCCCTTATGTAGGACACTGGAGTACTTGACCGTGTCCCTGATTCTCCACTCCCTGGGGTATCTTCAAGGCACAGAGAGTGGTGTTTGTGCTATAAAATCATTGCGCAGACACTGCATGACAGCTACTGTTGTTAGTAAATGAATACCTCCCCGTCCATTCGCCTCTTGTGCATGCCTGAGTGCCCTCTGTGTCTTTACTAGTGCCCGTCCCTCTGAATCAGTAACCTGCCCTCTACACTCACCAGTTCTCAGAGCCTCTCAAGCTGTGTGTAATAGAAATAAAGGTTGGAGAGGAGCTGGAACAGAGGCAAACTTAGGGTTTATTTCTAGTCCTAGGATCACTCTGAAACATTTTCCTCCTATAATATTCATATGCCACCCAGGTTCCAAAAGTGCCTCCAATTGTCCTATGTGGTGGTATGCCTTATGGAGGTGGAGGTAGGGCAGATACCTAAAATTTTAAGGGTGTTTTGACATTAATTTTTCATGGATCATATATATACTCGGGTTTTTCCCTCTACTGGTCCAAAGAAAGGACAGCATTAAGGTCTGATGGACAGAAGTTCTAAAGTTTTTATTTAGTTTAAAATATTTAGTGGAAATGGAGAGATGGCTAATTTAATTAAAATATAACACAATTTTAAAAAAAGTAATAGTTTTAAACAATGAAGGCTTAAAACCCAGAAAAGGTTCTTAGAAGTCTGGCAGTTTAGGCAAAGCTTAGGGAAATCATTTTTTCAAAAGCAAAAAGGAGATGTCTGAGGCCGGGAGGCGGTAGCACACACCTTTAATCCCAGCACTTAGGAGGCAGAGCCAGGCAGATCTCTGTGAGTTCTAGGCCAGCCTGGTCTACAGAGCAAGATCCAGGACAGGCACCAAAACTACACAGAGGAACTCTGTCTCGAAAAAACCAAAAAAAA
>CABHPP010110113.1:0-14632 GCA_902168425.1 Peromyscus attwateri | reverse complement strand
GGGGGGGGGGGTGGTGTGTGTGTGTGTGTGTGTGTGTGTGTGTGTGTGAGAGAGAGAGATAGAATTTTACCTACAACAAACTTACTTGTTTTTTTAGATCACAGACAGCACATTAATCCAGCTTTCTATACACTGTCCTCGGCTTCAAGTATTGGTGAGTTTGACTTTCAGTGTTTTGTATTTTTAATTAATTAATTTATTTATTTTTAAAATTAGATTTATTTACTTTCTGTGTCTGGGTGTTTTGCCTGCACACACCACTTACTCACGTTTGTTCCTGTTGGATCTCCTGGAACTGGGGTTACAGGTGGTTGTAAGCCGTCATGTGGGTGCTGGGGACTGAACTCAGGCTCTCTTTAATGTCTTATTGTGTGTTTGCATGTATGCCATGATGCACATGTGGAGGTCAGAGAAAAACTTTCTGGAATCAATTCCCTCCTGCCACCTCTACATGGCTTCTGGGGATCGAGGTCAGGTCACCAGGCTTGGAGGCAAGTTCTGCCCACAGAGCCATCCCACAATCCCACCTTAGAGTGGTTTTGTTGTTGTTGTTTGTTTGATTGGTTTTTTTTTTTTTTAAGCTGAGGATTGAACCCAGGGCCTTGTGCTTGCTAGGCAAGCGCTCTACCACTGAGCTAAATCCCCAACCCCTTTAGAGTGTTATTATATCTAATCAGTTACATTGCTAACCAGGTGTGGTGCTGTGTGCCCATAATCCCAGCACTCTACACATTGAGGCAGGAGGATAACCTAGAGTTTAAGGCCACCCTGGGTTATAAGTAATGTGCATTTGCATAACAAAAACCCAGAATCAACCAATGCTTTCCAGGACAAGGTCGAAACACAATACAGAACACTTTGTGTATTTGGTGAGCCAGTGCTATCCAGAATTGGGTTGGGTGTTCTGAGTTTCCCAGAACTAGAGTTTAAGGAAAATTGGTCAGATTATGTATGACACTAGCACCTGATGGCTGTAAAAGTCATTGTCAGCTAGTTGTTCATTTGTGCCCCTGAATGACATATTCCATATTTAGTTCCGATTTCCTAAAATGTTGAGTATGAAAAGCTTGAGCCCTGTCTTGCCCTACAGGTAAGAAAAGTGTTAATTTGAGGAGTGGACTTTTTTTTTTTTTTTTTTTTTTTTTTTTATAGACACTGTGGTCTCACTATGTAGCCCTGGCTGTCCTGGAACTTCCTATGCAGACCAAGCTGGCCTTGAACTCACAGAGATCCTCCTGCCTCTGCTGGAATTAAAGGGGGTGTACCACCATATCTGGTAGGGGTGGGTAGTTTTTCAAGCTGTCCTACTTTGTGAAGTAGTTCACAATCATTCCATGAATTCGCAAAATAAATTTAGAGTTATACCAAAGGGGGAGGGAAAGTCAGTCATACATGCTGAAAGCAGAGACCGTCAGCTTCGGCCTGCATTATTTCCTCATGCATGGCTCTAGATGGTGCTGTAGTCACCAGGACAACCAGAGGGTCTGTGTTGGGCTTTGACATAAGCCTGTGGCAGGAGGAACGTCAGAAGATACTCGTTGTCCATCTTTGCTCTCTGGTTGCAGAGTCTTTCACACTGTGAGCTGATCACAGATGATGGGATTCGTCACCTAGGGAATGGGGCCTGCGCCCATGACCAGCTGGAGGTGATTGAGCTGGACAACTGCCCGCTCATCACCGACGCATCCCTGGAACACTTGAAGAGCTGTCACAGCCTTGAGCGGATAGAACTCTATGACTGCCAGCAAATCACGAGGGCTGGAATCAAGAGACTCAGGGTAAAGCTGCACCGCTCCTCAGCCCCACCCTTCCCTCATCTCTCCTGTTCTTGTCTCTTCTGTTCTTTTCTTTTCCAGATTTAGACTCTCATGATTTCTTTCTTTTAGTTTCCTTGGCTATTTAGCAAGGGAGGAAAAAACTAACAACTAAAAAAGACCCCATGCTAGAATTTGGTCCTAAAGGAAAGGGAGGAATGGCCAAGAAAGTATCTGGCGGGGCATGGCGTGCATCCTGGTATTCAGAGGGCTGAGGGGAGAATCTAAGTGCAGCGCTGTGCTGGGCTGTAGAGTGAGCTCAGCATCCTCATGGGCTGTTTAGTGAGACCCTGTGAGAATGTAGTTTAGGGGTAGAGAGTTTGCCTAGCCTGTAGAGGGAGAGGTGGCATGGAGCAAGAAGGGAAGATAGACATGGGAGATGGTACATCTCCTCACTTGCCTCAGGAAAAACACTGTGGTGACCACAGCTCCTCTCAGCAGAGAAAAGGTGCTCCCGGAATAGTGGGAACCTTGCATGCACAGGCAGACAGTTGCAGGCCAGCTAGAGCAGTGTTTCCTGGTATTTTGAGACAGTGTCATGGAGCCCAGGCTGGCTGCGAATTCAGTGTGTAGTAGAAAAGATGACCTTGGACTCATAATTTTCCTGCCTCCTCCTCTTAAGTGCTAAGATTACAGGTATGCACCCCCAGCGTTGCTTAGAGCCTCTGATATAGCATACTATGTGGTGCCTGAACCTGACCACCAGGAGACTGATTTGTTCTTCAAGTTATGTAGCAATTTTCCTGGTTACTGAGCTGAAGGGTGTCTAGAGATGGTAAGGTCCTGAAAGATGTGATTCCCCATTTTTGTCTCCTCTCAATAAGGAGCATACTGCCTTAAACCTAGTAAGTATTCATAGAAACATGTTTTAATTCAAAAAGTAATCATTTTAAATTTGTCTAGCTTCTTCCAACTGAGGGATTCTAACTGTGAATCCCTTTGGGACAAGATGAAAAATGAGAATTGTTTTCGTTCCCATCCCCTCGGTAGCACAGAGCAGAACCTAGGCCTCCTCACATCCTAAGTAGTGCTTCGCCAGTCCTGCACTCCCGTCCTTCAGCCCCTTGGCTTCTCTGAGACACAACATTGCTCCTGTCTAAGCGCTCTCTTAGTAATGTTTCTGTCTTGTTTCAGACCCATTTGCCCAACATTAAAGTCCACGCCTACTTCGCACCTGTCACTCCGCCCCCATCAGTAGGGGGCAGCAGACAGCGCTTCTGCCGGTGCTGCATCATCCTATGACGGTGGAGGCGGCCAGCTCGGTGAACTGAGGATTCAATGACTTCTAGACTTACCGTGGGGCCTCTCCAGTGGAAGCGAACCCAGGATTCTGGGCAAGGGTTACAAAAGCGAGGGCAGCGTCCAGATCCCCAGAGCCACACGTATCCAGGCACATGCCCTCACCCCATCCGCTGCAGTCCGTGACCATGGCACTGAAGTTCGTACTGGCTGTACCAGGTGGATTGGTAAAACTCAACCATTCCTATTGGACGTGCCCAGAAGAAATCTTAGGCCATGGTAGAGGGAGGGGACATTCCAGGAAAACCCAGTGTTACTGCTACTGTGGTCTCTTTATTTTATTAAAGGGTTTCTGTGGGGATTTTGAAACAGTAACTGCAATCTTCCAGGGTGAAAGGTAGCATGGAGAACAATATATGATGAGTCCAGGGACCAGAAAGAAAATTTCTTTGCATCCTAGAAATGGTAGCCATCCATTGGGAGATGCTTACGAAACTTCTGCGCTTCCTTGTTTCCATGCCAACATGCTGAGCATGCTCACAGAGAAGGCTCGTCCATTCATCTGGTGTTTTAGTATTTGGCCCAGAGGTTTCCTTAGCAGCTATATTGAAATTGCTGGGGTCCAGATATGATTCCTTTTCCTTAGCTGCTCAGTCTGTCCCTGTCACTGTGCACCCGTCCGTCTCCTTTGCTCACTGCTGCACTCGGGCTCAGTCTGCTCCAGTCACGGTCTGCTGCTCACACTCAATTGTTACTCCTTTGCTGTTGTGTTTACAGTTTGCATTTGGGATGATTAGTTGGGGTTACCAAACATTTTTAAAAGAAACATCAATAAATATTTTTTTAATCTAAATTTTACCATTAGGGGACCCTGCCTGAATCTTTGCCAGTCTGGAAGGAAAACTTAACGGGAGCAGGAAAGTTAGGATAAGAAAGAGTTGAACTGTTTGGATGAAAAGAAACTTTGCCTTTTGGTTTCTGTTGTATCTTCTGCTGCCCACTCATTTGCACAGTGTTCTCAATGTCCCCTGCACATTTCCCTCTTCCAAACTTGGTGAGCTTATTAAGAAAGGAGAAGTGCATCATTAGTATGAAGTGGATGGCAAATCCCCAAACAAAGCCTGGATGTCCCCACTACCCAAGCTCAAGCACAAATGGCCCATGTTGTCCTGTGTTGACAGGAACATGGTGAGACCTCTGCCTGTCTGCAGAGTTACTTGAGTTACTTGCAAGTGCGGGGGTTGGGGTGGTTACAGTTAGTTTCTGGAGCCCCTCCCCTGTTTAGTCCCACCAGGGACACTAGAAGAGCTTTGTAAGAGCCAGCTGCCTGGGTCAGGGTTAGCAGGGTTGTATCGAACGGTGACACCTCAGAAGACCCAAGCGTAGCAGCCCGCTCTCTCTTGCTGGCTGCAGACTTCCTCTGAGTGGGATATGAAGGCAGCCAGGCAGGGGCATTGGGGCAGCCAGAGAACCTTGAGAGGGAGTAAGGGGCTCAGTGCCTATCCCAAGCCTGGGACCTGGCCCCCCAAGCTGAGAAAAGGGTTTAGTACCTAGTACCTATGGCTCAGAGTCAAGAAGCCTCTTCAAAAAAAGACTCACAGAAAATGAGAGAAGTTAAATGAGTTTCTAAAGCATATTTCTAAACTCCAATGTTAGAGGCCTTGTGTGATATTTAATAGGGTGTTGGGGGAAAGGCTTTTTAGGATGTGGATGTGCAAGCCAATATGATCCCAAGATGTTAAAAGGGTTGTTTGTTTTAATGCTATAGGTACTGGTTCTACCAGAATATATAAGAATAAAGTCTGATTTATTTCTCCATTAATGTAGAAAACAATCAGATGGAAAGGTCCTAGAATTCTATACTACCAGATTTATTTATCATATTAAATGTATTTAAAATCTTATTTTATTATGCTCTTTTGAAAGCTAAATTACTTGCGTTTTTTTATTCCTTCTCCCCCTTATGTTCAAATTACCTTGCAAGAAGTTTCTTTTTTCCTCTGAGACCATTTGTTGTGTTGCCAAGCCAACTGGTCTTGGCTCCTGGGCTCCAATTCCCCTCCCCCTCAGCCAGCATCCTGAGTGAATGGGACTGCAGTGGCTCACACTGCTTTACCTGGCAGGAATATTTTGCACACCTCCACCACCAGAGACAAAGTCTTACTCTGTAACCCTGGCTGGCCTGGAATTTGTGGTTATCTTCCTGCGTCAGCCTCCCAAATGCTAACATTATAGGTGCGAGCCACCATATCAAACTCATTATACTTTTAAAGTTTGACTCAGTGCACACATAGATGCATACACACTTCCAAATGTATTTAGATTTAGATCCCTAAGTCTCTCAAACAAAGCTATCAGCTCTAAACTGTGTTGTTTGATTTTGTCCCCTAAGTGCCTAACGAGTTGACAGTAAACCCTGAACACTAACGGTTAGTAGACGTACATTTGAATTGCCCAAGTCGAAGCCATTCAAGCACGTCTTCTTTCCATTAAAGGTTGAACGAGCCTGCTAGTCACCAGTCTGTCAGAGGTCTTGAAAATGCTGTTTTTCTTCTCAGAGTGCATTGCCACATGCAGGTTCATCGGATTTGTCTTGGTGACCTTTGCTGTTAAGGCAGATTCCAGCCTTTCTGGGCCAAGAACATAAACAAAGGGAGAAGGCCTGTGGCTGTGCAGCCCTGGCTGCATGTGGTCAGGCAGGAGACATGTTCCTTTCTCAAGTAACATCAGGCCCATCATGCTTGGAGGAAAAGAAATGTTTTTTTAAATGTTGATATGAATCCTACACCAGCTAATTACACCAAGACTCTGTGGTAAGTTTCAATCGGGTGGAAAGAGCCCTGACATCTGAATATAAATGCTTCCTGTCTACATGTGCAGAATACTTCTAAGAATTCAGTAGGGTTTTGGTTTGGTTGCTTGAGTTTGGGGTTGTTTTCGGGGCCATGGATGGAACCCAGGGCCCTTGCATGCATGTTCTCTACCACTGAGCTGTAGTTCCAGCCCCTAGTAAAACTTAACATGAGAAATGCCCCTTTGGAAAAGCCTGTTGGGGGTTGCCAAGATGACTCAGAAGGGCGAAGCACTTGCCATGCAATCCTGATAATGGAGTTTGACCTCAGAACCCACATAAAAGAGCTGGATGTAGTGGGTATCCATGATTCCAGCACTCCTATAACAGAGGCTTGGGGGCAGCCGTCCTGGAGCACATAGCAGGGCAGAAATGAGAGACCTTGCCTTAAGACGTGGAAGGAGAGAGTGACTCCAGAAAGTTGTCCTTTGACCTCCACACAAGCTGGCATGCATGTGCCTGCACTCGCACAATAAAAACATAATTAGGAAGAAAATAAAAGCTCTGGGGGCCAGGTGTGGTGGCGTGTGTCTGTAATCCCAGCACGAAAGAAGCAGGAGCAGGATTCCTGCAAGAGCCAGGCCAGGCTGGGATGCAGTGCGCGAGACTGCCTCTGAAAGGAGGAAGAAGCCTGTGGGTCCATTTGTCTGATTTTATACCCACTCCAGAATATGCCTTTTATGATGAAAAAAAAAAAAGTGAACGGCAGAAAGATCTAGAATTAAATGGGCCTAATTAAGATGGCACCCATGATCTCAGTGTTTGAGGTCAGCCTCAGCTGCATAGTGACATTCTTTTTCAACATGCCAAGTAAAAAGAATAAGGCACCCTCAAAGATGTTGCCCAAAGCCTCAGAGTGGCCAGGAGGAATTGTCTGGAGGAAGTTCTTGACTACACAGATAATCTTTATCTGTGAGCAGCGTCCCCACGTCATCTCTCGTATTCCGCCACCAATCACTGCTGCATCTCTCTCAGCCCTACTAAGGTGGTCACTGTCTTACCAGTTCTTCCAGCACCTGCCTTGGGCCTCTGTTTAAACCTCTCTATCATGGGGTGTGTCCAGTCTGGCATCTTGGGATCTCTTTCCCTGTTCAAAGCAGGCTGTCAAGGGCAGCACTGAATCTAGGACCTGTCAAGCGGAAGTGGCTCAGGTCATTTCTTACTTGATAGTCCTTGATGTTTGGTTTTTGGCTTTGAGTTAAATTGGAGGTCAAACTGATGGCTTTGAAAGAGTAAAGGGACCTAACTTCCGTTAGTATTTAGTATATGAAAGCACAGTGTGCTTAATGTTTTAAAAATGCATTTTATTTTTCCTACTCTGACCTTTACACCTCTTCTGGATGTAAAAGTATCCCTCAGATTGTTTTTGTAGTTTCTGGTCAGATTTCTATGTCTACTAGGTTAATTTAGCGGATGTAAGTCAGAAACGGTATTTTAATCATTTTCAAGGGAAATGGTGAATAACTTACCGTGTTCTGTTTGGGGCGTTCTATACTGTTTAGAATGTTTGTTGTAATTCATTCATTCTGAATGAATGCTGTGGGCCATGGAAGTCCAGTCTGGATTGTTTGTAGCTGTGAGGCACTGAATTCCATTTGGGTTTTTTGTTTGTTTGTGGTTTTTTTTTGTTTGTTTTTTTGTTTTGTTTTGTTTTGTTTTAGTTACCTTGTAAACTGTGTTTGGAGCATGCCTTGACCTGATATGGTTAGGAAGTGAGAGTTGTCCCTGGAAAGAGGAGAGTGACTTCCTGTCTGTCTGTGTGGCCAGCCCCTTAGGTGACAGTGTTGAGATTTCATGATTGATCTTTGTTGAGATGGCTCAGCAGGTCAGTGTGTGTCCTTGACATGCCTGGCACCTGAGTTCTGTCAGTGAAAAGACAGAACTGGCTGCTGAAGGTTGTCCTCTGACTTCGGGATAGACAACATGGAATGCACACACACGTGCACACATGCTGTAATAATAAATCAAATGCTTTTTTGGTTGTTTGATTTTTTGAGACAGGGTTTCTCTGTGTAGCCCTGACTGTACTGAAACTCATTCTGTAGACCAGGCTGGCCTCGAACTCAGAGACTTATCTGCCTGCCTCTGCCTCCCGGGTGCTGACATTAAATGTGTGCACCGCCACCACTACCACCTGGCAATAAATAAAATGCTTAAAAATAAGACTTATTTCTCTTCAAGTCGGGCAGCTCATCTAGTTGTTGTCAGTGAGGGTGGACAAGGAAAGAGTCCTCCCTGTTGGACCTTTGCTGCGTTGTACAGATGGGTTTCTGTCCTGTGGGTCCTTCTCGCCTAAGAAGAGCTAGAGGGTGTTTGATTGGAGGTCTTGAAGCAGAAACCCTTAAATGACCTGAGGACAAAAAATTCTAAATCAGAAGGATGAGGGGGAGTAAGAATCTCACTTCGTCACCTTTATTTTTATCTTAGATTTACATTGGAAGATGCAGAAAGCCATGTATCAATAGGGTGTGATTAGCCCTGCTGGTTTGAGAATAAAATTTGGCTGTAAATGCTATATCCAAATGTCCCGACTTCACATCTTCATTCTCCAGCAGAGAATATATACTGTTTAAGCACTGGCTGCTGTAACCCTACCTTTTTTTTTTTTTTTTTTAACCTGCCGGAAACTATCCCAGGAGGCAGGTGAGTTTTTATATGAAGGGCTTCTGCAGCTTCCTGTTCAAGCCAAGTCTGCCTGTGTTGTCCATTTTGACTCTTGCATCTCTGGAGGCTTTGATCCAGTAGGCTCTTAGGAAAGTCAGTTCATTAGCCTCTCATTTTAGTCTGAGTGAATCTTGGGAGTTGAAGAAAGTTACGTGTAATATTCAGGAGGAAAAGCTTTTGTTCTTCAGATCACATGGGGGGATGTTGGAGAACATTCATCTGCAAATCCTCGATCTCTGCCCCGTGAGGGTTTGGTCTTAAGACTTTGGAGTTAAGTTTGCACACGAGTGTGGGTGCATCTCAGCCAGAGTGGTGCCTAGAGCCAGGAGCAAGCAGAAACCTGGTGACCCCTTTCTGCTGTGTGCTTTCTAGCATCTTCTCAGCCAGAGTGGTGCCTAGAACCAGGAGCAAGCAGAAACCTGGTGACCCCTTTCTGGTGTGTGTTTTCCAGCATCTTCTCTTGAGTTGGCAGTCAGAAATGATAGGCAGGGCTCAGGGGAGAGGATCATTCTAGAACTGGGATGCTTTGCCTCAGGAAGAGCGTCTGTCCTGAGCTCAGGACTGCTGCTTCCCATGTGAGTCATTGTGTGTCTTCATCTCATCAACTCCAGGCCCCTTGGTGGTAAGAAGGGCTTTCCTGCTGCTTCTGGGTGCGGCTTTGGTGCCAGGACAGGAGTGTGGGACAGTGAATAACAGTCTTCACCCTAGGAGGAGGTAGTGGGAGAGGGGTGTCTCCTACCAAACCCCCAGAACCGGGAGATCTAAGGTCTTTGAAGTATTGTCTCTCTGCTCCACTAACTACCTGTGTTAACTCAGATCCACTCTGAGTTGCTGCTTGTGTGTGTTTCTCCCCTAAGCCTAACATTTCTCAGCCCCTGAAGACATTCATCCACTCGTTTTTAGTGTCACTAAAGAATGAGGACTTCTAAAGTCTTAGAAAATCTACTTGAAATTGACTGAGTGGTCTGACCCATTGGTTTATTGCTCTCCTGAGAGACACATGACTTCCCCAGTACTGCAACAGGACTTGAATAAGTGGACCTGTGCTGTGCTCTCCGGGTTTACATAGAAGGTTTGTCCCCTTGTACACAAAGGATCATTTCTCCATTTCGGATGACTGTTACTTTCTACCGCATACAGGAAAAGGGGAGCCTGATACCTTTGACGCCCCTCCTTCCCACACCCAACCATGATGCACTAACTTCTAGATCCTGTTGACACATGTCCCAGAAGCTTTATCAGCTCTTCCTCCCCATGATGTGACCACAGAACTGACCCTAGGATCAGTGATCACTACATCAGAGGGTGTCTGGAAAAGGCTTCAACATGCCTTTTTCCCCCATTCCTGTTTGACCCCCTCTGGCTGCCGCCTCTTTCCTCCCAGGCATTGGTTCCAGTTACTATTTCCTGGTGGTTCTGCTCACCTTACCCACCTTCCAGTGCCCCTGAGAGCACAGCCCCCAGTGGTCAGTGGCCTGTGGAGAGCTCAGAGCACTGTGAGGACTGACTGCCCCTACCTGTCAGACTGCTCAGGGACAGAGACAGATGGGTACCTGGTGCTGTCTGAGGAAATCTTCACTCCCGCACCCTTGCTCCCGCCGACTCCCTGAGGGGTAGCCGGGGAGTCACATGGTTGTGAACCCCATGCCCCAGCTGCTGAGCCTGACCTGGACTTTGTTGTATGGGAGCTGCTGCTTGCTCGTTTCTCACCAGGCCTGCGCCAACACTCAGCCACTCCCCAGGCCCCGCACAGTCCCCAGTGGGGACTTACAGGTTCCATTAGCTAAGTGACTGTATGTACAATACTTCCAACACCCAAGGATGTGGGGGTGGGGAGGATTGTTTAAATAAATAAAATCCAAGGAGGCAGTAGACAATTCTTTTTGCTTTAAAATCTTTGGACTAAAGAAATGTTTTTATATATATATATATATAAATATATAAAGTAAATTGTTATGTAACTATTATTGTTTCCTGTATGTTCTAATTTTGTTTTATGGTGTAATTAAAGGAAATAAGCTGTGAAGACTTTTCATTTTCCTGTGGGAACAGTCTGACTCTGAGCTGTGATTCCTAATGTGGCCCCAAGAACTGAAAAGGCTCTTGGGGATGAATGAAGAAACTTTTGGGGCGGCATCATTGCTTTTTAAATACTCCTTACCATCTTTATTTAAATCTCTTCATTCACTTCATAGCCTTAGTCAGTACTCTTCTAATAACTATTGCTTAATACCCCAACTCCTTGAAACTTTAAGAAACATGAAGGGCGTGGTATAAATAAGAGCTGCCTTAAATAGGTTCACCCAAGGGCTCAGCAGTTCAGAGCACTGGCCGCCCTTGCAAAGGACCAGGGATCATTCACAGCACCTACATGGCAGCTTACAACTGCCTATTAACTCCAGTTCCAGGGGCTCTGACGCCCTCCGCAGGCACTGTGTGCATGTCTTGTTCTGGATTGTTAGGAGCCAAATGTGGGTGCTAGAAGCTACAAACCTCTGAAACATCTTTCCACCCACCCCACCCTCTTTTGTCACACCACCCTTTTTGTCACAGTCTTGCTATGTAGCTTTGGCTGGCCTGGAACCTAATATGCAGGCCAGGCTGCCTTCACCCAAAAGATTTACCTACCTCTGCCCCCTGAGTTCCAAAATTGAAGGTATGTGCTGCCATGCCTGGGCCTTAAATCTCTAATGAAAACCTGAAGCAGCCAGGCGGTGGTGGCGCACGCCTTTAATCCCAGCACTTGGGAGCCAGAGCCAGGCGGATCTCTGTGAGTTTGAGGCCAGCCTGGGCTACAGAGTGAGATCCAGGACAGGCACCAAAACTATACAGAGAAACCCTGTCTCTAAAAACAAAAAAAACAAAGCACTGACTGCTCTTCCAGAGGACCTGGGTTCGATTCCCTGCACTCACATGCCTGCTAACTGTAACTCCAAGATCTGACACCCTCACACAGACATACATGCAGACAAAATACCAATGCAAATACATTATTTTTTAAAAAAAAGATCTAAGGGATACACTAAGGTAAATATAGCAGGTCCTTGTGTCCCTTTGGTAGAAATGAGCAAAGTCAGATTTGTTCATTGCTTGGTTCAGTGATTCATTCCTCTAATCCCCAACACTCGAAAGGTGGAGGCAGTTTGGACCCCAAGGCTAGCTTGAGCTGTATAGTGAGACCCTGATTTAAAAAACAAGGGGGCTGGGAGCTGGAGAGCTGACTCCATGGTTAAGAGCACTTGTTGCTCTTGCTGAGGACATGGGTTTGTGTCTTAGGGTTTACTATTGCTGCCAAGAGACACCATGACCACAGAAACTCTTATAAAGGAAACATTTAATTGGGGTGGCTCTCGTACATTTTCAGAGGTTCAGCTCATTATCATCATCATGATGAGCATGGTGGTGTGCAGGCAGACGTGGTGCTGGAGCTGAGATTCCTACGTCTTGCAGACAACAGGAAGTTGACTGACTCACACTGAGGGAAGCTTGAGCAAAAGAGACCTCAAAGCCTGCCCCCACAGTGACACACTTCCTCCAGCAAGACCACACCTACTAATAGTGCCACTCTCTTGGGGGCCATCTTCTTTCAAACCACCCCAGTTAGGTTTCCAGCACCCACATCAAGTGGCTCATAACCACCTGTAGCTTCAGCTACAGCTGCCTCCAGCAGCCCAGATGCCCCCCATGGCCACTGCTGACAGCAGGTATGTGATGCACAAGTATACATGCAAGAACTAACACACAGAAGGCAAAAATTAATATTTAAAAAAGGCTGGAGAGATGGCTCAGAGGTTAAGAGCACTGGCTGTCCTTCCAGAGGTCCTGAGTTCAATTCCCAGCAACCTATAATGAGAGCTGGTGCCCTCTTATGACATGTAGGCAGAGAGCATTGTATACATAATAAATAAATCTTTTTTAAAAAAAAATAAAAACAGGCCGGCGGTGGTGGCACACGCCTTTAATCCCAGCACTCGGGAGGCAGAGGCAGGCAGATCTCTGTGAGTTCGAGACCAGCCTGGGCTACAGAGTGAGTTCCAGAACAGGCTCCAAAGCTACACAGAGAAACCCTGTCTCGAAAAACCTAAATAAATAAATAAATAAATAAATAAAAACAACCAAGTGGAGGCAGAAGGATCAGGTCATCCTTGGCTATGTGACAAATTTGAGGTGAACCTGGGCTACATGACACCCTGTTTCAGACCAAAAGAAAAAAAAAAAGTCCAAGGAGGCAGAGCACTTAAAATGCTTAACACTTAACACATGAAATGCAATACACTTGGTTCAATAAACAACATCATTTAAAAAAAAAAAAAGCTGGGCATGGTGGCACATACCTTTAATTCCAGCATAGGCAGAGGCAGGTGAATCTCTGAGTTTGAGGTCAGCCAGGGATACACAGAGAAACTCTGTCTCATTTTTTTTTAAGAACATTATCTACTATGAAAAAACCCTTAGAGCCTATGAAATCATAAATCCCACTTGACATCCTCACCACCCCCCAACACATACACAAACTTTGAAAGGCGGTTTCTTATCATGTATCCCAAGAGAGTCTCAAAATGAAATCCTTGTGACTCGGCGGGCTGACTGCTGGAATTGCAGGTGGGTGATACCTATTTATGCTGTATAAATTGCAGATGATGTCTGAATTAGTCATCTGTGGGCCTTAGAGTCCCTGTGAGGGATGCGAGCAGAGGTGGCTGCCTAGCTGTTGCCTTTCTGAAGGAGACACCACCTGGGTCTCTGGATAGACAAGCTTCCCTTCCCCTCTGTCAACCCAGTCAGTTTACTTGCCACCCCCACTCACTTGCCCTCGCCAGAGCCCGTCGGGTTTAAGATTCAACAAGTGAGTGAATTGAGCCAAGAAAATGTCATGATGAAACCCATTTTGAGCCCTGAAAAAATGTTTTGGAGGATGGCTGGTGAGATTTCTGAGGGGTAAAGGTGCCTGCAGCCAGCCCTGCCAACCTGAGTTCCATGGTGGAAGGACAAGACCAACTCCGACCTCCACGCTTGCATGTGTGCACCCAATCCACTAAGTGTAATTTAAATTTTTTGTTTGTTTGTTTTTGTTTTTCGAGACAGGGTTTCTCTGTGTAGTTTGGGAGCCTGTCCTGGATCTCGCTCTGTAGACCAGGCTGGCCTCAAACTCACAGAGATCCACCTGCCTCTGCCTCCCGGGTGCTGGGATCAAAGGCGTGCGACACCACCGCCCTGCTGTAATTTAAAAATTTTAATTGCAAAAAATGCATGAGGCCAAGTGTGTAGCTCAGTGGTAGAGCATCTCCAAGGCTGCATTCAGTCTTCAGAACCACAAAGAGAAAGACGCATCGGGAACTATTCTAAATGTATGGCCTTAATGTGGGGAAAGATTGCTTAAGCCCGCCAGGCAGTGGTGGCACATGCCTTTAATCCCAGCAATTGGGATTAAAACCAAAAGGAAAAAAGAAAAGAAAAACCTTTTGCCAGGGTGGTGGTGGTGCATGCCTTTAATCCCCGCACTCGGGAGGCAGAGGCAGGTGGATCTCTGTGAGTCTGAGGCCAGCCTGGGCTACAGAGTGAGTTCCAGGAAAGGCACCAAAGCTACAGAGAGAAACCCTGTCTCAAAAAACCAAAACCAAAACCAAACAAACAAACAGAAACTAAGATTGCTTAAGCCCTTGCCAAATGTAACACCTTCAGTTTCATCAGAGGCAGGTACAGTGGTTGTGGGTGCAAAGCCTCGTGGTCTCAGTGCCAGAGGGCGGCCACATTAGTCTTCAAATCTCAAGAGGCAGCTTTAAGTCGATCCAAGAGGTCTGAATGTTGAGTAGTAGTCTTTTGGAGGCTGTAGAACTTGGTTTTTGCCCAAACCAACTGGGTGGAGGGGTCAGAATCCAATCAGATTGATTTATTTTGCCCCAGGCCACATCCCATTCCCTGCTGAGTTTAAAAAGTGTTTCTACTTAGAAATTCTAAAGGCAGTATAACTGAACAACACATGTCTTTTCAAAGTTACCTTTCTGGACTGGAGAGATGGCTCAGTGACTACGAGCACTTTCTGTTCTTTCAGAAGACACAGGTT